>JAVQJS010048355.1:0-14413 GCA_036024795.1 Galaxias rostratus | reverse complement strand
GTGTGTGTGTGTGTGTGTGTGTGTACGGGTGTGTCATATAGTTCGCATATCAGTAAATTATAGCCGCACTCAAGAGCCGCAGGGATAGCGGGATGAAAAGTCCATCACCTGTCAAGGCCAGACATTTGCATCATGGTAACACACTTACACCAAAAAGCATAGAACAAAATTTGCCAACAGAACTTGTTTCCCTTTTTCAACAGCTTTCTCTCTTTAGTTCACAAACACACACATGTTTTACATCTGTATTGAATTGTATTAACTCTATTGATTGTATTATACACTTGTTACACACAGTTACACTTGCACACTTGCACACACACACACACACACACACACACACACACACACACACACACACACACACACACACACACACATAGATACACACGTGTACAAACAAAGGCCTTTGACCCACTGGCTTTTTCCGTAAGCTTATATGGCAAACGTATCAGTGCTTATGATGAGCGCCGCCTGTCTATATGAGAAAAGATACTGGAAGGGTAGATACACGTACATTGTAGTGATAACACCCACTCTAGAATTCCTCTGACTAGGAATGCTGATTTGGGTTCAAAGACCATTTTGAGTATTGTCGCAACCATGATCTAAAATGCTAACCTAATTTTAAATGGACGCTGTGAGTTCGAGGCACAAAATATATGAGTTAGTTAATAAACACTACTATAATGAAAAATAGAAATACTTTACAACATGTCAACTAGAGTAAAAAGCCATTACTGTACTAACATTGGCCAAACCCAGATTTATGGTTCAAGAGCAAGGCTGATATCAAACAGTCCTAAGGTGATCTATAGCGAGGGGGTGGGCAATCCTTATCAGCCTGATAACTCCGCCTCCACGTGGCGTCCACCTGAGGGGCCCCTCGCATGTATTTAAACAGCCCTTGTATGTCCTTGCACTTCACTCAGGGTCTGGAAATCAGCTTGGGGTGGAATCATTTTTTATTTTTATTTTAGTTTTTCTAATCAAGTCAAAGGATTCTTTTAGAAGAGGACTAAAAGAGGATCAAACGTAATTTATCGCGTGGAGAAAGAAAAAGAAGAATATTAAGAAAAAAATTCCGTCTCTTTTTTTTGTACTTGTTGTTGATCCCACAACTCCAGAACCATGTGTACAGGAAAGTGCTCCAAAGTGATTGCCATCCCTCTCTACGTCCTGGCATTGGTGTCGATCATCTGCAACATCATGGCCTTTTTCCCGAACTTCGAGACGACGTACACAGGGCCAGCGGAGGACGGGTCGAGTAGGCTCACCAAGGAGGTCCCATACATGGGGGGTGTCATAGGGGGAGGCATCATGGTAAGCACCGACCTTAATGGGTCTTCCTGCTACGCCACCTCTCGTCTGCTCACTTACTTTATTAAGAGGGTTTCTTTTGCGGCGCTGAGAGTTCTGTTTGTTTACGTTCTATTACCTTTCAATTTAGTATGCTCTTAGTGCCAAACAATAATTTATATGACATTTGGACTGGGCAAACAATTACATTGAAAATAGAAAATCTTATATTAAATTGGCTACCAGTAACAATGAATATTTTTAGTGTTCACTGTTGCCCTCTGATTCCACCTAACGTCTTCTTCCACTTTTCCCCCCACCTCCTTTTCCACCTTCCATCCGCCTGTCCACATCAACGGATCCCTTCTCGCCTCTAGGTTCTTATCCCTGCCATTCACATCCACCTCACCAGTACTCAGGGTTGCTGTGCCAACCGTTGTGGGGTAAGAACTGCCATCTGAAATATAACACTTACGGGAGAGGTTGGGCTTGTGGGTGGAGCTACCCCTTTAGCAAGGCAAAGGTAGGCTTTGGATAAGTTGAGAGCTATCTTTTTAGTGGGGATAGTTGAGCAATTAAACTGTTAATAATTGACTACACTGAGCTCAGAAAGAAGACAGGACAGGCCATTGAGTTTACCATCCTCTGCTGGCAAAAGCGCTGCAGTGCATGAATGTCCCAGGATAAATATATTTAGTTGGTAACATTTCTTCAATGTTTTGTAGTTTAGTATTGTCAATGTAAAACAAATGTAACTTATTAAAATATAAATAACAAACGTTGAATTGTAATTATTATTATTACTATTATTATTATCATTGTTATTATTATTTTTATTATTATTATTATTTGAAGTAGTAGAACAAAGTTCAAAGTTCAAAGTGCTTTATTTATCAAGTGCACAGTATAACACAAATTCTTGTGACATGGCAGGCAGCAACTACGTAAAATAGAAACAAAATATCCACAAAATAAGAATAAGAAAAACTTAGATATATATCGATATGTACAGATGGGGGATGTGGACAGTCAGAATTGGAGTATTATATATTTTAAAAGGGGTAGTAGTAGTTGTTGTCGAAGAAGTAGTCATATTATTAGCCTTGCATGTAGGGTTAACCCTTCACTATTATAGTCTGCTTAGTGAGTTTCCCTTGTTTGCTCCCCCAGATGTTCCTGTCTATTGGTTTCGCTGCAGTTGGGGTGGCAGGTGCATTGTACAGCCTTGCTGTTGCAGGTCTTGGCATCGCTAACGGGCCTACATGTTTTTTCTTCAACCCCAGTGAACTTAAACCAACGTGGGGCGAACCTTTCGCCAACTCGTAAGAACAGAACCGTCCGCTATTCTTTCATCAATCTATCTATATCTTCATCCTTATTTATTCATATCATTTCTTCATCCCCCACTCCCTACCTGCTTCCCTACCCAATGACTTAGTCGTATTTTAATTTGACTGCTGGGATAGGCTCCAGCCCCCCTGTGACCCTGCATAGGATAAGCGTTACTGCTAATAGATGGATGGATGGATGTTTCCCTCTCCTTACATTCTCCGATCAAAACCCCTTCACCCGGTTTCCGACATTCCTCCCTCCTGCTCCTTCTCCTCCTCCTCCACCTCCTGCTTCGTGACTCTAGCTCTCTTTGATCCACTCTCCTTCTACCCCTGCCCTTCAGCTCCGGAAGCTACCTGGAGAACAAGGATCTTTGGAAAACGTGCCTCATGCCCGAGAACGTGGTGGAGTTCAATGTGGGCCTGTTCTCCACTTTGCTGGTGGCCGCCAGTCTGGAGCTGGTGCTCTGTGCTATCCAGATGGTCAATGGACTCTTCGGGTGCCTTTGCGGCACTTGTGGCTCAAAGGAGGTGAGATACAGAGTGAGAAAGAAAGAAAGGGGGTGGATAATAGTAATGTAATGTAATAAAAATAAATAAAATTAACCTAAATAATATATTTATTTTAATACATGAGTTTTGTGGTACAAAAAAGAAGATTATTTAAGTATTTTATTTTTAACCCCACTATACTTAACCTTTTCGACACAGTAAACACCAGCACCACCATGGATCACAAATCATGACAACTTGAGGACTGCACATGTAGAACCAAATATCCATGACCCTCCGCAACAAAAATCGGCATCACGTCACCATCATTGGCAGCTTCAAGAGGAATGAATGATTTTAGTTTTAAGAGACGGTTGTATTCTTATTGTTTTATAATTTTAATATCTGGCAGGCCAAAGTATGGAGTATTTATATTCTGCATTGAAGTGGAAGTAATTTTATCACAATAACTAAAATCAGTCAATTAAGCAGTAGGTGTTCAATGACATGGCCTACATGCATCTGTATATGTTTTTATGTTTAACAATGCTACAGAAAATTTGATATTTTTTGTAATAAATACAGTAAAAATGTTAATGTGATGTCAGTGTGGCGTTCATTTCTGCAGGCAATTGTCTTCATTGAGCTTTGAAATCACATCTCGGTCTATTTCAACATGGACTTGAGCAACTTGAAGGCTATTACTATTTTACTACATCAATGGCATTAACATGTTACCTTGGTGGCCCATTGTTAGTCTACTCTAAAAAAGAGTAGTGCCATTTAAATTTTCTGCCAAAAACATTGACCCCGACGTGATTTGAACACGCAACCTTCTGATCTGGAGTCAGACGCGCTACCGTTGCGCCACGAGGTCCTATACTACCCGTTAAAATAAGCTAGATTTAAATTAAAGATATTATTATAGACTAAAAAAGTATTTGTCAAATAACTCTATTTGTAACATGCTCACCTCTAACCATACAGATTACAATTCAGAAAATATTTGACTTAAAAAATTAAAAACGTCTCTCTATGTCATTGTTTTAATAACATGATGTCTGTGTGTTTAATTTATAAAAAATTATGTTTCAGAACAGAGTGTTACGCTATCGAGAAAAACTGTTTTGTATCTTTCGAAACTCACTTCTGCAAATCGTGGCCACTTCAAGCAACGCCAAAACGGATGCGTGGTGTGTAAGATAAGTTTCATGGCCTCCCGCATGTGGACATCGTTCCTTTTAGTCAAAATACCATGGCACGTAAAATACGTTGCGCACGCAGCAAAATCGGCAGTGGTTTTACATTAACACGCCAATGTCTTATTCAACCTTTTAGTTTAAGTTGGTGAGATAATACTCAGAATAGGGCGGCACGGTGGCGCAGTGGTTAGCACTGTTGCCTCACAGTAAGAAGGTCCTGAGTTCATATCCCATCTGAGGGCCTTTCTGTGTAGAGTCTGCATGTTCACCTCGTGTTAGCGTAGGTTTCCTCCGGGTACTCCGGTTTCCTCCCACATTCCAAAAACATGCAGGTATACTGTTCGCCGGTGTGAATGTGTGTGTGAGAAATTGTATGTCTATATATTAGCCCTGCGATGGATTGGTGATCTGTCCAAAGTGTACCCTGCTTCTCGCCTGAAGTCAGCTGGGATAGGCTCCAACTCCCCGTGACCCTGCAGATGGATTGATGAACACCAATGGCAGCCCATGAGCAACTTCATCATTGATATTTCATAACTACTCTGAAGTACAGATGGCACTTTGAACCATCTGAATTGTTTTTCTAATTTGTTAGTTGATGAGTTGGTTGACACAATGCAACTGGATTTATGTCAATAAAAAATATTAATCTGGCCAAAGACAGATATGTACATTCACACATTCAAGAGAGAGATTCAACTGGGTGCTGGAGCCTATCCCAGCTGACATCGGGCGAGAGGCGGTGTACACCCTGGACAAATCGCTAATCCATCACAGGGCTAACACATAGACATACAACCACTCACACACACACACATTCACACCTATGGACAATTTAGAGTCACCAATTAACCTGCATGTTTTTGGACTATGGGAGGAAACTGGAGTACCTGGAGGAAACCCCGCTGACATGGGGAGAACATGCAAACTCCACACAGAAAGGCCCTCAGGTGGGTATCCAACCCAGGACCTTCTTACTGTGAGGCAACAGCGCTAACCACTGCGCCACCGTGCTGCCAGAAACAGGATAATAATTACGTAAGATGTTACGGATGGGTACAGCAGTGTATGTCTGCACACAGAAAGAAATGTCTACAGTAAATTCAATCCAAGAACACATTCAGAATCACTGACAAGGGTGAAATTGGCATTAATCTAGGATAAACAAGTCATCCCATCGGTAGAGGGGTAACACGTTACCTATTAGTATTACTAGGAAAACACAAAGAAACGTACACATCCGTTAATTCTGTCCGTAAGACACAAAACTTTAGCCTTCAGAGTCACTCTGACCCTTCTTTCAAAAATGACCGAGACCACATGCCAGAACATTTGCTAGTACGCCCATATTTGGCAACCACAAATCCACATGTTTTACTTTGAATAATCCAATATGTAGAATTTGACACTCAGACTGTGCACTCAGACCGTGTGTAATTTTCTTTAGTTCTATCCCATTAAGATTTTCTGCAGACCCTCGAAGGCAGAGTGTTAGTGTTCATGAATGGCCTCGTCTCTCTTAAGTCTCTTTACCTTTTTGGCTGGCAATGCATCATCTGGAGCTTTGGACTGAAGTGACGGCGAGTAATGAATAACATCCGATGCCCTTAAGATGAGTTCAGTAGTCCCAGTATTCCATGTCTGTTTTCAGCCACTGTTCTCACCCATAGAAACCGTTGTGCAAATCAGATTTACAGAGGCATGGATGCTTCTTGATAAGTGCTTCAGCAACATCACTGAACACAGCATCTGTTAGGCAGGCTTTTTACTTGAACATCTCTTTGGATACCTTTCCAGACTACATTTGACTTTGTGTCAACATGGTCATGTTTGACCTATACATCACATTTCCCTTGTATAACTCATGTTTAGTGTTACAGGATCATTTTTGTATCGAAAACTCACTCGGTCGCATCTAAAGTCTTGTAGAGACAGCTGATGGTCGAGTTTTGTCATCTGACTGAGTGGGCAACCATCACTGACTGAGAGATAAAATCATAGGCTGTAATCAACAGTGTAGCTCATCATCTGTCATTAGCTTGCTGGTGTCATTAGGATTCAGAAGCACTTAGAACTCGACTTATCTTTTTGTTAAGTCAGAAAATTCTGGTAAGAAGAATGAATACAATCCTTATAATCCATATTCTCAAATTCATTGCTTTGACTTTCCAATAAAAAAAAAATCAACCTATCTTATCACATTTTAACATTAGAAAATGCCCAGACTTTGTGTAAGTTCTATGTTAAGGCCTTATATTATCTAAAGTTTAATTAGGTGGCGGTCTGGTGCATGTTTTTGTTTCACCTTTATTTTCATATTTGTTTTGGAAAAGCAAAAAACAATTGCTGTTAGTCTATTGCCTAGCTGGATCACATACTATAAACCATCTGGCTATCTAATCAGAATTTGATTTGATCCGGAGCAATTAAAGGTTAAGGGCACATTCGTAGAAAAGACTGCACAGTCTGACAAATTAACACTTACATTAAACAAAAGCAAGTTCACAAAAATGTATAAATCTCTCCAAAATTTCCAACCCCACACCCAGTACACGCGCACCTTTGCACAGTAACTGCGATCATTGTCTCGATTTAAGATTTGTAATACATTTTAAAGGATAATTAAAACTGCATGAAGTAACTTACAATTTACTGTATTTATTGTTATTGCCTGGAAAATTTTACTTGCACTTCATTGAGTCAATAACATCATCAAGTTATATGAATCTATTGCACTATTCCCCATATCAATAACTAAACTTGAATTCTTGAAATATTGTTACAAACACATTAGTAATTAGGCCTATACATCACAATAACAAAGCAACAGAAATGGATGTAAACAACGTGCTTCAGCTGGTGTTGGCTAAGGTGCACTAAAGTTCCTCTGTTACTCCTGCACCTAACCAAAAATGTAAATTCAACAACATACACTCCCCTTAAGAAAACAGAATTTCAAATTCTTACCTTGTTTAAAAGAGTTTTTTTGGACAACGAGCAAACTTCAGGAGGTAAGCATATGTCAGTGCTCTGACAATCAAAACCTGATAGGGACGTAAGTGATTCACATCATGAGGTCATCTGAATTGACTTAGATCAAAGATCACAGTCATTTCACTTTTTTAAGTGTGTGCAGTGTTAAACCCATACTTGCCCTATGACTGTAATGTTGACCTACTTGTCTTAAACATTGTGCTCACACAATGCCCTGTTTGAGGTGTTAATTTATCCCTTGAAGTTTTGCAGTGTAAATCATATTAAAGGACTTCGGTCTGGACATTGTCTTGGATGGTCATCCCCTACAACAGGACCTTTAATTGTTTCAAAAACTGAACAATCCGGTCAAAGACTGGTACATCTGGCAACCCTACATGGTTGGTAGGTGGCTATTGGCTATGACCCACTAGGCTCTTGAGTTTAACTTTCAAGGCACGTAGTTAAGAAGGCAGTGCTTATTTGCTTGGCAGAGTTCAGGCCCATATATCTCCCCTTCACTGTGGTTGTTTATGTAGAGTTGTAACAGAGAAACAGAGAGAGACTGTTGTCTGTGAGTGTGTGCATTTGGATGTGTGTGTGTGTGTGTGTGTGTGTGAGAGAGAGAGAGAGAGAGAGAGAGAGAGAGAGTGAGAGAGAGAGAGAGATAGAAAGAGAGAGTGAGAGGGAGAGAGTGAGAGAGAGTGAGTGTTAGCATGTGTGTGTGTGTTTGTGAAAGCAAACAAAAATGAGAAACATTGCATCCTCAGATAGTTAGATGTCACACGGAAAGCCACAAACTGATGTTGAAACAACCCGACCGACAAAAAACTAACGTTTCTCCGGGGGGGGGGGGGCAGTCTAGAGACAAGAGACTTGCAAAAGTGAGGGACCTCATCCGATTAACAGAGAGGTAGAGGTAGGCGACACAGTGACTGCTGAAACAGGAAGCAGTTGAACGTGCAGAGTCAGAAGAAAAGCGAGCGCCTCTCCATCCTCAAATCAGTTTCCTGCGCAGTGAAAAACCCTAAGCCAGCTCAACAAGCCAACAGTCAGAGTTCTGAAGATAAAGGAGTCAGGGAAACCAAGAGAGACCACTTCAAGGGAAAGAGAAAGAAAGCAAGAGGAAAGTGATGACCTGGGACCCAAATGGTCCAGTCCCATTGCTCAAATTATTCAACTTCCTCCTCCTCTCTCTCTTCAGTATTGTCCTTACAAGCGTCAAGTGGAATAATAATTAACTCTGTGAATCATCAAAAAGGTGGGTGCATGCAAGTCAAGTCTATGATAGAACTACTGGAATTACAAGCCTGTGTGTGTGTGTGTGTGTGTGTGTGTGTATTGCATTTGGTTGGTGAGAAGAAAACAAATGCTGATTCGTGATTCGCCGATCATAAATTATGTTATTGTTTTGAGAGTAAGAAAAAGAAGGTGGTACATTGTTGGTTCATAATAGTAATTATTAATATTACAACTCTGATATGTTATGATGGTATGAATGGACGAAGAGGACAGTGGAGCATTGCGCATGCAATTAAACCACACAGATTGCATCATCCACACATTTTGCAAGCAAAGTATAAAAATATTGAATCTGCTTCAAAAGTTAAAATCAGAACCAAAAATGCTACACCTGACTAATGGAAGCATTTTTGTTTTTCTTACAATGACTAAAATTAGATGCATAGAACACTGGAAAAAGGTTTCATTAAGTTTTTTTATTTTTATTTTGGGTTTGAAAAGAAAACGGCATTTGCATACACTTCTGAAATCAACCCTGCTTAAAAAATTGACATACAAATAAAATACAGAGGAAATTTTGAGGTAGGCTGAGTAAAATTATGGGAGGAATCAGAAGAGTCGAGGTAACTGAGCTTTCAAAAGGAAAGTTAAAAAAACAAGAAAACAAGAAGATAGTAAGACTAAGATATGACGCTCAAAAGCAGAAGAGGAGTCTCGATGGGTCAAGATTAGATCAGGAAAGAGAAGGGGTTTGACAAACCTTTTGTATTTCCGGATTACTTGAAACGCCCCATCGCATTTTCACACGTTTCACACTTCACTCTACAGTCTACAAGGCATCATGATGTTTATGATTTTTTAAGCATTGTGTGCAGTAAATAGGCATTCAGTTTTATATTGAATTCCACAGTTTTAGGACTCGTTGAATTGTGAAATGCAGACCATCCATCAAAAAAAATATTGGCATAGAATTTCAAAACAATTATCAGTACAACTTACATCTGGGGGCTCCTCTTTTTTTCTGACAGGTTGCCATAACGATGAACGCCTCCACCGCCACCACGGAAACCGGCTGCCTCCAGAACGGCACTGAGCGTCAGCTCGTCTTCGTGTGCGTGTACACAGCTGTCTTCAGCGTGGGCCTCTCGCTCAACCTCACGGCCCTGGTGGTGTTCTACCGTTCGGCCAAGTCGCGCTCGCACACCACCGTCTACATGACCAACCTGGCCCTGTCCGACCTCCTAATGGTCCTCACGCTGCCCCTCCGCATCTACCACCACCTGGGCTTCCGCGGCTTGGGACAGACCACGTGCGACTGGGTGGGCCTGGCGCTTCTCGTCAACATGTACGGCAGCGTCTTCCTCCTCATGTGCATCTGCATCGACCGCTGCCTGGCCGTCAACTTCCCCATGTCCTCGCGCATCCGCGAGGCCCGCCAGAAGGCCCCGCTGGTGTGCCTGGCCGTGTGGACGCTCACCGTCGGCGCCAGCCTCCCCACCTACCTCTTCACCCGGCAGAACGCCACCCTCTCCGAGCAGTTCTGCTTCGGGAACCTCCCCGTGTACGCCAAGCACTCGGTCCCCCTGGCCTCCACGCTGACCGTGGGTTTCGGCGTGCCGCTCGCCCTCATGCTCGTGTGCTCCGCCTTCCTCATCCGGGCCATCCGTCGGAGCACGGCCGCACAGAGCGACCTGGTGGACAGCAGGAAGATCCAGCGCATGGTGGCCGCCAGCTTGCTCATTTTCCTCGTCTGCTTCCTGCCGTACCACGTTGTCCTGGCGCTCCTATACGTCTACCAAGGGGTCATATCCTGTCCGTTGCGCGCCATCTACCAGTACACCCTGATGGGAGCCTGCCTCAACGCCATGCTGGACCCCATCGCCTACTACTTCACCACTAACACGTTCAGAAGGAACGTGGACATAGATGCCGTGAGGAAGATGTTCCCTCTCAACAGCCACAGTTCCATCGAGGGGAAGCAGAGTAAAATCATCAACACCTAAGAGGGAATGCTCCGCGGGGAAAGGGCCCGAGACGGTTCTGGAAAAGGACAGCGATGTCTCCGGAAGATCCAGAAATAGATTAAGAAGGCTTATTCATAAAATCTGATCACATGCTTCGGCTCTACAAACAATAATAGTAACTTTCAAGCAATTTATGGATAGTTTACAAATACAATTAAGAACAGAAAAGCAAAGAACAGTTGCAGTGAAAACCATAAAAACAAAGAAAAATATAAATAATTATAAATATGCAATAATTTAGAATACTACAAATAATTTTGGATGGGCTGACCGAGCAAATGTGTTTTTAGCCGTCTTCCTTTATGAAAAAGGAACTCTAATTATCTTCATCTGCAAAACGCCCACCAGTTTTCTTGATCGTACAACACTGTAAGATTACGTATACTCATATGTAGATAAGAAGTGAATAAACTTATAACTAAAGTTACACATTTTTCCACTTTCAAAACCCCTTTGATAAATCGTGTTGTAGTAGACAATGATACACTGGTGCATGTTTGGTGGTTTCGGCTTGTCATCAACAGATGAAACCAACACGTGTTTCCCTGAATAAACTGTCGAGGCTTCGGTCGAGAAGGAAGGCGTTGGAATTACTCAGCACATCAAATTGCGTGTATTCTCATTGTTTTCTTTGGTTTTGGGCGATTTGATCAGTCTGTGAGAGGGTATTTAGAACTCAAAACACAAGAATTAAGACTGTATTTTGTTATGTGATATATTAGTTTCATAAGCATTGAATTACATTGTAAGAATGTTCACCGTTAACCAGATGATAACTTCTTGTTTTAGCTATATTTATCACAATGTATTATATAGCTTTTTTCCCCCACTGGTCTCACGAGTACCAATGACCAGTAGTCCTACCTGTGCAGTACCTGTGCACAGATAGAGATAACGTTAAGTTAGAAGGACTTAACGGATATGCATTTTCACCCAAGACAGTTCTCTCTATTTATATAAAATATTTGAAATTATGTGTATAATTATTAAGTTAATGCTATTTTGGTTGTTAAACAGATTTTTACATACATTTTTATTGTTATTGTTATAATATTTATTTTACGGATTATTATTGTATCTATGATTAAGACATGATTCTTACACCCCCTCTATCCCAGAGACTTAACTCGTTTATCACTAGATGATAAGAGATGTAGGTACTTTATTGAGTTCGTTGTGGTTTGGCTAATTTCAATTACTTTAATTCAATTATTTGTTAACTTCATTTTAGCATCAGTTTAAAGTATACAACATTGGAATGACTCCCATCCTTCATGTTCTCACATTTTGATAAGCTATTATTTATAATTGTTCCATATAATTTCATATGAATCAAATATTGTTTGTCAAATAATGCTTTTTCATGACGCAACTCATTGTTTTAAATGTTTTGCATTACATTTCATTACACAATATCTGTTTTTTTTAGGCCAATAGCAACTCTTGCTAATTTTCTGTTTATACGACGCTTCTCATCCTGTGTTGTGGGATTGCGTAAGACCCTGCATTTATGCAATTACCTTTTTATTATGTTATGTGGTCGATTATTGTGTATCGAATGCGGTTATGAACCAACTCGCTATTGCACCTTTATTGCTGTGGATCAAGTTATTGTGCAGATTATGTATTTTTGTCATGATTATCAACATCGAAAATTATATTTCCTTTCGGACGAGTACCCTGTTAAATGAGACAGCAAACAGGCAGCAACCGATATTTGCCACGCTAAGTCTACCAGTTGGACCATGACGAGGCGCATAGGCCCTAATAATATTCCATCTGTTGATGCCTGTTTGGTGTCTCATTTGACAGAGTCCTGGTGGTCTCTAAGGCCAATATGTTGGCAAGCAAAGCAGCTGCTTCGGTAAGCTTCCTTCTTGTGGAATTCTGAACAGACATCACTTATTTTTTTTTTACGCTGTCGGCTTTCCGAACCACTTTGCAATTGGACCAAAACGTCTTCTAGTTCAAATGAGATTCCTTCCTTTTTAACTCTTTAATTATCGCATACAGCATGCTGAAATCCTTTTTTACAACATGTTGAAATACTCCAAATTAAAGTAACTTTGAACTATTTTCAATATCATATGTAAAAGGTTTTCACAAATACTATATGAGAGCTTTTCAACTGTACATTAACACATTTCACTTGTATGGGTGAAATGTTTCCAATAATTTAAGTATAAGGTTTGCACAATACTACAGGAGAGCATTTCACCAGTGTTAAAGGGTTTTAATGGTTTGTGTAAGAGGTTTTCACAATAATGTATGACAGCATTTCAAGTGCGTATATGAGGCAGTTGACATACTTAAGGTCTTTCACATCTTTTATGATACTAGTCTTCTGGAAGGTGAGAGGAAACGCCCACAATTTGTGTTTCTAAAGCTTGTGCATTTGCACTGGCCCAGCGTCTGTGGGATTGTGAAAGAGCCTGCTCACAAATGCAGAAGTACAAGTTGAAGACTATAGGTGCAGACAGATCTTGTGCTGGATCGTGTGCCAGCATTCCCCGACATTTAACTGGGTCATGAGGTGGTATTTGCGAAAGTGTCTGATGTCTACTTGTCTTTTTGTGTGAAAGAGTGTGCACGTGTATGTACTATTATCCGCTTTTCTTCCTTGTGTGCCGCCTGACGCGCGCGTGTGTGTGTGTGTGTGTGTGTGTGGGTCAGTGTTTGTGACTAGTCCGAATTTGCAAGTGAAAAGCATTGAGTCAGAGGGGAGTAAATGACCTCTGTTGACTGTGTTCTTTCAAACTCCAGTGGCACATCGCAACTGTGAATAAACCCTGGTCTATATGTCCACGAAGCAGCACGTGAAAAGCGTGCGTAGCTTCGAAACGTAAGGGTTTCTGGGAAAGCGTTGTTCACCGAGGCAAGCCGACGTCATGACGGGGAGCCCTCCCAAATCCTAACAGCCCGCTGAGCGAAGCGTCTTCTCTGTGCATCAAACAATCACTGCTTGGTTGAGCAGGGTCGCCAGCAAGTAAATTTTCAGTCATATTTTGGCTGGATGCAAACAAATGAAAACGCAGATGACGATATTAAGCTGATTTTCAGTGGCCCTCAGAGCGCATAAGCTTTTTTTTGTACATTCTGGATGACTAAATACGACACTGCCACCTAGAGGGCCCGTAAAACTTACATTCAAGTATGTTGGCAAACTGAAGTGCGAAATGTACGTTTAAATTTGCTAGGGCACTCATGGATGAGTATTTTCCATGCTTGAGTCAGCACTTCTTTAAAACAAAACACACACAATGCACACACAAAGTCACGAAAGTATGTCTAAGCAAACCTGTTTCAATTAAACATATTTACATTTTGTACAAGTTGCCATTCAATACTTTACAATAATTCCACATAATGTTTTTCCACAAGTGAAGGCAGTAAAGGAATTTATGGATATAAACATTTATTTATTTATTCTCGTAGAAAAACTTTCTTCCGTTTCATATTTGCAGCCACTAAACAATTAGACGTGTGAAAGCGCCACACATCTTAATCTTTAGAGATATGATACTGTAATGGCAACTGGGTCATTACGGTTGAACAAGGGTTAGAAAAAGGGAGATCGACGCGCTCCAGTGAAGTGTGTCCATCTCAGAAAAAAAAGAGATCGAGGGGTGGGGTTTGTGAACGCAACGAAAAGGGGGCTGGACGGCACTGGGATAATGCCCTACGTGGGATGCGCCCCCATTGCGGTTTGTGAATAGCGGAGGTTTTGGGGTTCCCATTTAGCCTTTGTTGTGCTGCTTATTTTCCCGTTCGACCTTCTTTTGTGCCTACGTTGGCGAGTTTTAGGAGGGGGGGGGGGGGGATTTTATTGGTAGTTGCCCGATACATGGCC
>JAVQJS010048322.1:0-39216 GCA_036024795.1 Galaxias rostratus | reverse complement strand
CCTGATTAGTGGGTGGCACTTTGAGTCTACAGCACTGAAGCTTTTCACTGTATTCTAATTTTCTGAGTTTTTGGGTTTGAAGTTTTAATAAGCTGTAAATCATCATCAGCAAAATTACAACAAAGAAATGCTTGAGATATCTCACTTTGCGTGTAATGAGTCTATAAAATGTAATTTCTGTTATTGGTCTTCCTCTTATAACACTTGAAGCACTTCCCTGTTGACCAACCTTTTACACTTCTGGAGAGAGAAGCTTGCTCATTGTCAGCGGACAAAGGTATTTATCTTGAATCTCTAGTACACACAAATGCACATAAAGAAATTCATGCATGGTAAGAAATGTTTTTGTGAATAGGAGTTAGAGCATCGTTCTGATGTCCTATTAGCTGGCCGCATTTTGCCACTGTGTTTGAATTCCTGGATGGAAGTGACGTTAGAAAGACGACAGCACAAAGAACAGGGGCAGAGAGCAGAATTCCACAATCGGTTTGTATTTAGTACAGGAATCCTCTTATTTTGGCTTGCACTTGTTTTTATATAAATATATCATATATTTCTGCTATTGTGCTGTAGATCTGAACATGGTGTACGTTACCCCTTAGGCAGAGGCAATACAGCTGGGCATTTTACACCTGGTGGGGACGTTCTGAGGAGAGGAAAGAGCAAAGGCTTTCTGAGAGAATGGTATGACAATCTTTATATGACAATCTTAATCTTTATTACTCTCAATAGATGTCCATCTAATTGCATGTGTGAATCATTTTAATAACATTAAATGACTGCCCCTAGGCTGTCTTACAAGAGGAGCGGCTATGTGTGCAGCGAGTCTGGGCTCACTGGAAACAGCGAACAGAGCAGCAAATGCAGGAGAGAGAGCAACAGAAATCCTCAGACACTATGTACACAAAGACGCTGATCAGGAAGACACTGAACGAGTGGAAGGACCATGTCAGTGAGATCAGGGACAGGTGAAAAGGAGTTTACTTATGTTGCGTTCTGAAGACCTATGGCCATAATTCATGACGAACAGAACGACTGTGATAACCTTTTTTTTGGGGCATCTGTTCGCTGGTCCCAGGAGGAGCAAAGAGGAACAGGCCTTCCACCATGGTGACCTCTGCATCATGAGACGTGCTATGAATGGCTGGAAGGAGGTACACCTCCCTTCTACAATCCTAGTCAATTCTGGAAAGAGAAATGAATCGCTACATCTAAGAGAAATAACAGTTTGAAATGAGTTAATAAATAGATGGGCAGGGTACTTCTCTCTTCAAAATCAATTATTGTATTATCCTCTCTAATGTGTTTTGTCAGTTTGTCAAGAGCAGAAGGATCTTAGGCATCAGGACAGAGCAGATGGATCGCTACCATCAAGACAAGGTCCTGAAATGCACCTTTCAGGCCTGGAAGGTACTTTATGCTTTCATCCGTATGTTTTGGAATTTGGCCCGTGTGCCATTTCACCTTTTAGATTAACTATTGTATACACCAACCGCTGTCAAACGGCAGTATATTATGTTTCTGCTTTGTATTCCTTAAACCCCAGGAGCACCACCACCAAACCCAGCAGATCTATGGCCACGTAGAGGAGCGCTATCATGTTCAGCAGCAGCACTCTCTCAGGTAGCAGCCACTAACCACAATCTTGGATTGTTTATTGTAACGAAAAAAATAAATAAATTGTCTTCAAATGTAAATTAGTCATTTTACAGGAACATACAAGCTAACTCCAGAGGAGCAAACATGCTGCTGCATCCCACATTGAACTTCCTGAGCTCCACTCCTTAGGGTCAAACACACCCTTTTTCTCTGTTTCACGTGCATGTCAAAAAAAATTACTTAGACATCTCTGCTTTATTTAAATTTCAACAAAAAGAAGAAAAGGAGGGGTGTAATACATGTGATCCCTGAAGATTATTCATAATCTAATTAGGCCTAATTTTGGACCACAAATATCAACCATTTAGTCTTAGGCCAATTATTCATGATACGGCTAATAGATGGATGAGATCTCATTACCTCTGTTATGTCGCCCTGACAACGTCTGTTATATCGCCCTGGCAATGCACACCGCCCTCTCCTACCTGGATAAGGTAGACACTTACGTGAGGATGCTGTTTATTGACTACAGCTCAGCATTCAACACAATGGTGCCTGCTAAGCTCGTTCCCAAGCTCAGGAACCTGGGTCTAAACAACTTCCTCTGCAACTGGATCCTGGACTTTCTGACGGGCAGACCCCAGGTGGTAAGAATGGGTAACCTTACCTCTTCTGCACTGACCCTGAGCACCGGAGCCCCTCAAGGCTGCGTACTCATTCCCCTCCTGTATGCCCTGTTCACACATGACTGTGTCACAACACGCAACACCAATTTCATCTTCGAGACTAAGGAGATGATCGTGGACTTTAGGAAGCGACAGGGGGGGGGGGGGGGGGGTCACGCCCCCATTCATATCAACGGAGCTGAATTGGAGAGATTCTCCTGCTTCAAGTTCCTCGATGTAGTCATAAATGATGACCTCACCTGGTCCAGGCAATCTGTCGCAGCAGTGAAAATTGCGCGAAAACACCTATACTTCCCGAGGAGACTCAGGAAGTTTGGCTTTTCTGTCAAAACCCTCATCAACTTTTACAGGTGCTTTTACAGCATCCTCAAAGGTTGCATTACTGCCTGGTACGGCAGCTGCTCCGCTGCTGACCACAAAGCCCTCCAGAGGGTGGTGAAGACAGCGGAGTGCATCATTTGCTGGCACCTTCTCTCTGCAAGGCATCTACCACACACAATGCCTTAGAAAATCACAGAAAATCTTAAAAGACCGCAGCCACCGAGGCTATGGTCTGATCTCGCTGCTGCCGTCTGGTAGACGCTACCGGAGCATCCGGGCACTGACGACCAGACTCAGAAACAGTTTTTTCCCCCAGGCCATCGGGCTTCTCAACCAGTAACATTAACCTCAGGGATCACATTGATCACACGAATCTCCTATGTATGCTCACTCCCTATGTACGTTCAATGTGCATCATCACATCCCAATCCCATGCGTATATATATCAGCACTCCTGCACTTCATATATTGAAAATATTTTGTATTCAAATTCACTGTCCATATTCCCCATCTGTACATACGATGCATATCTTAGTTACTTTTGATGTCATTTATATTTCTGGTATGGATATTTTGGCTCTGTTCTGCGTAGTTGCTGCCTGCCATGTCATAAGAATTTATTTGCTCAGACTGATCCTGTATTATACTGTGCACTTGACAAATAAAACACTTTGAACTTTTTTCAACTTCCTCTTCTTCTCAATACGTGCTTGAAATGTTTCCACAGGAGGGTCCTTGGAGTGTGGCGAGAGAATGCAGTCATTTTAGCTGAGGACAGGATCAGAGAGCACAAGGCAGGCAGCCACTTCCAGCGTTGCCTTCAGGTCAAGGTACTACTGCAGTCTCTGCACGTCATCATTTTAAGTCTTTATTGCTGTCGTTGTTGAAACAATTTGTGCTTAGGTCAATTATATAACCACATATACATCTCGACCAAGGTGTTTTTAGCATGGAGGCAGTCTACAGCATTCTCAGTGTCAAAGCACCAACAGCAGGGGGAGTTGTTAACAAGGACTCAGACTGCGCTAGATCGAGGTGAGAAATCAGCAAACGTTCTACAATTACAATTTGCAGAGCGCCTTTTGTATCGTTGTGAAATCCTAAACAACGTCTGGTACGTGTTAGTCGTGTCTTTCACAATGCGCATTCCAATACACCCTGTTTCTAAATCACTTTCATATGACTAGTGCGGCTTAGAGGTGCTCTCAGAAAATGGAGGGGGCAATGCCGTGAAACTGTGGAAGAGAGTATCAGCATGCAAAAGGCCAAAGGACACCACAAATCCAAGCTTTTGTGTACAGTGTTGAGAGTGTGGAGCTCGCAGCCACACCAAGCTAAGCAATATGAGGTTGATATTTCTTTGTTTTCATCAAACCCTGACCTATTTGTGTGCTTTACCAATCACGGTATTTTCCAATGTTGTTTATCTGTCTATTATACAAACCTTTGTTAGGTAATGAAGCAGAAAGGGGCTACTTTGCTGAGACTGAGGACATGCAAGCTCTACTTTCAACGCTGGACAGTTGAGGTCTGCATATTCTCTCAGAACAATACGTTTTAAAGTGTATCATGTCCATTACAAGTTGCCCTAAAGTCACATTTTGAATGCTTCCAGTGGAGACTTTTATGACAGTGAGTCACCTGGGGTCAGGTCGATAGTGGTCTGGCTGGTGTTTCAGACTGTTTTTCCTTCCCGTTCCAGCTGGAATGCAGACGGAGAGAGGGGGAACAGACAGAGCGGGCCCTCTGGCACTGGTCCCTCAGTCTGCAAGCGAAGGTAACACCTGCCTGCACATAACACCAAGATGTTTGCCTGGTGAGAAACGTTAACAAAATCGAAGTCGAAATCTTACTTAACGGCCACAACTATAACTAAAGCATATTACTGTAATTTTTAGCTCTAGTGCTGTGTTAAATTAGAGAGTGACACTCATGGGGCAAAACACCGGGTGCATATGCGGAGTTAGATACCATTCTGTCATCTGGTACTGGAAAATACAACATCTGGACCCTAAACAACAACATAGCTTTGATTTTTACCATAAATTACCATTTTAGCGAAGGTTAGAAAAGACAACAATAGAGAAATACACCTGCAATGCAATTTCACCTTAACTTCATAATGTGCCTGGTCAATCGAGCACATACAGACTCCAGTCTTTATAGGTAGATGGTCGTCATTCCACATTAAATGATCATTAAAGATTTCATCAGATGTGTGGTTTCATGGACCCTGATGTGGTTTCATGGACCCTGATGTAGGTGCTGGATGCTTGGAGATCTTGGGTCACCGAGCGGCGCAAGAAGCAGGAGCGCTTGGTCAATGCCGGCCACTTCTACAGAGAGCAGTTACTGAGGGAGGGAGTGGCGCACATCCTAGCTCACACCGCCCACATGCGCAGCCTCTCCATTAGCTTAGCCCAACGCAGCCAGGAGAAGGTATGTTGGCACAGGCACCCACGTCGTCCTTCTGCGAGTAGAGCCGGTGTCTGCGAAGCACATGACTCACTGAAACCTTTCGTCTGTGGTCGCCAGCAATCACAACGCCTCCAAAGGGTGGTGCTGCGCTGTGCCATGCACTGGAAGCGGCGGGCCCTCTTTGAACCTGGCAAGCGGCGAGAGGTCCAAGGAGTGAGCCGCAAGAAGAACGTGACCTTCTGTCTGCCTGCCTCACAGGATGTCCATGACAGACCTGCGGCCCCCACTGGCCCAGTGGAGCAGGGCGCCGAGGACATGGCGCTCGACCAACTGTGAGTGTGCCGTGTGTTACAGAACCATACTAATAGTGTGAGCCCATGTAGCCTTGTGTGTTTGAGTCATGGTTCTTGACCTGTGGGTAGGCTGCTGGTGCGTGCCTCACGAGTTCAGCCGCGGCGGCCTAAAGAACTTCTCGAGTCTCCGGTCAAAGAGCTGCTGCTGCACAGCAGGTAGTGTGAAACTACAATGTCACTCGTGGACATTCCACTACAGTAATTCTTGTCTCTTTTAAGCATTCCAATAACTTTTGAGAAAACCTTTTAATACACTAAATTACAGTACGTGACTTGTAAACATAATACAATATGAAACAGCAATTACATCCCTCTCTCTCCCACCCTCTTATCAGTGTCCAGAGAAAGCAGGCAGCCACAAACATTGAAGATAAGCAAGACAGGGGTCAGTTGCTGCTACATCTTCCTTCTGTGTCCCAAGATTTTGTTCCAGTCAGAGCCTACCCCCAGTCTCCTGACAGCTCCTTCAGGCTCAGACCCTTGGCTGAGACATATACTCCCCACGGCCCTGAAGTGGCACAGCCAGACCTTCAGATCCACCATTCCAACTTTCCAAACCACGATATCCTGTTACCACCTTCCTCATTTATGGCAACAAACACCCAAATTAAGGTGTTTTACTAGGCGTGAGTTAGTCATAACCACAACGTTAGTGTTTGTGTGTGTGCAGTAAATAAGCTTTGCGTTTGTTTTATATCAGTGGGAGGAGCCCAGCTGCATAGGTCCTGTAGTGTCTTCACTAATGTCTCCCCATCAGTTTGCCCTCCCCCTTTGTCACCAAGCGACTTTGTTGGGTATGTATCTTTACTCAGGAAATCATTTGTATAGATATAACATCGGACAAATAGATATAATGTGACATACTTTCAGGAGTTTGTGACGGAGAGTCAAGCAAAAATACTGAAGAAAGCTTTGTCCAGGGAAAGAGTGATTCAACTTTAGCTATGAGGAGGGAGCTGCTTGACATAAGACTGGATATGAAGCGCTTTCAGCATGATCGGAAGCAGCTTCAGTAAGAACTCACACATTAGCAGATTTCACTCTCAGACTATAGTTTTACCTATTTGCATGTATGAGTTTCTACATTACACTGTGTGTGTGTGCGTGCGTGCGTGCGTGCGTAGGGCATGGCGACAACTAAAAGAGGTATTTGAGAATTGGCTGCAGACTAGTGGAACTGAAGAGCTGGAGGAGGAAAAGACCACCATAAGTCAAGAGTTGGCAGAGGTACAATCTAAAGGGAGGAGAGCTTTTTTCTAATCATTATTTTAATGTGTGGAATATGTTTAGCAGACTGCAACACAAAAACACTTCAACCTATATCTTAATATAATTATAAAGTATTTTTTTCTGGGTTTTGTAATGCCTTTGCCCGGTGTATAGATTTGTTTGTTAGGTCTGACTATATTCTGTTGATATCAAATTGACAGTTGGAAATACGCATCAGAAAACTTGCAGCAGAACTGGCATTGCAAAAACCAACAATGCTGGATCATGCTGCAAAGGTCCAGCAGCACATAGAGATCTTCCAACATACCTATGACTTTGTTGACAGACCACCGAAAGAGAATCCCTTTAACTAATCTGCACACGTAATGTTTTTTGAAAACATGTAATTCATGCACAAATTGTTGTCCAGCATGGGTGTTACATTTACATTGGGTACTTGTACCGATTATTGATTTGTATAATTTAAACAGATCGCTGACATTGTTTTGAAGTAACCCCTACATTTTTTTATTTTTAGGGTTTGTGTGATGATGTATATGTTTGGTGTATTTTCGAAAATTAAATATTGTATACTTTTCTAAATGCATTGAAATGTTTTTGCAATTACAACAAGCAAATTTCCTCGATGTATAGACATGGGCCCGCACTTGCTGCATTGTGATATTCAGTAGATCCACTTAAACATGAGGTTGTAAAGCACGAGTCGCCATTGTACACATATCAACTTGAAAAATTTAAGCAATCGAGATGATGGAAAACGTCTTCCGTGTGCGAAATGTCCTTTGCCTACTTTTTGGAGTCCTCTTGCGCAATGGGCATACGTCTAGGTAGGCTACTGATGTGCTCTCTCGCTTACAATTGTAGAGAACCAATAAAGATGACGTGGTTTTTATTCAATAAAAAATTCTAAAGCGGGAGATAGTAGCCTCTACATAACACGAAACAAAAGCCTTTATGTTTTGATTAGAGTCGGTGTAGTCATGCGGCCACTCCAAGCTATTTTTCTGACCTTCGTCTTTTTTTACTGCGCAAAGGGTGAGCAAATTTCGTTGGCTACATTATTCTAGAATTGTCTAATTGTTATCAGTACATATAGTTGAATGACAAAAGAAGGCTTTTTGTGTGTTGTTGGGGCAAAAATATGCATGTTTAAAACTAGATTCTTAATGTACATATAGATGGCATACAGGTTTAGATTGAGAATGAAAAATGTGTTTTGGGCATGCATCTTGCAAGTAGGCTGAATTTTGCGTCCGTAAGGACCAACGCCGTTTAGATGTTAAACTTCTAATATAGGCTATATCAATCAATAAGTTTCACTTTCCATACTTGTGTTACTTGTTTTGTTAATGTTAATAGAATGTTACATAATTCACAACTCTGAGATGTTTCCGCTTCCTAAAGGGTTTTTGAATATAGTTAAGTTCAGAACACAGGTTACCTGCAATCTGCATCTAGCAGGATTTAAGTTTCAATATACTGACTTCTGATTTTGAGCACTTCAAGTCTAGTGTGAAGTTCTATTGGCCAAATTTAGTTACAGGTTTTCTATTTCAATAGTTCATTGTGAATACTTGTTTCCTTTGGTCACAGCCAAGAAGATGCGTTGGTGTATAACTTCTGACCAAGAACAGAAGAAGTGTGCAGAGTTGGCTAAAGCTCTAGTGGCTGTGTTGCCTCCTTCTGCCATAACAGCCTTTGCTAGACTCTCCTGTGTGCCAGCTTCAAGCACCACTGATTGCGTCAACAAGATCAGGGTGAGAGAGCTCACCAATAATAATGCAACACTGCTTAACAAGAACCCCCAGTTTCCTCTAAAGTTATTTCAAATTTTTCCCAATTAGGCAAATCGTGCGGACGTGGTGACCCTTGATGCAGGAGAAGTTTACTCTGCTGTGAAGCAGTTTGGTCTCACTGCCATTGCCAATGAAATATATACTGATGGTAAGACAATAATTCGATCCCTGATCTTTGACAATCTGTGCTTTCCCATTTAATGATCGAACCGTTTGAGGAAGTTGTCCCATTGTATGTCTACTTTGTCTCTGAAAATCACAGGCAGTTGTATTCTGTCGGTGGCAGTGGTGAGAAACCATACCTTGGATGTGCAATCGTTACAGGGCCTTAGAAGCTGCCACAGTGGGGCCCGTTGGACAGCTGGCTGGAGCCTCCCTATTGGCTTCTTGCTTTCTCGTAACTACCTGACCTGGGCAGAAGAGCAACCCCTGAGTCATGGTAATGACAGCAGTGGTGATAGAGACTTGGTGCGGAAAGTGACCAGTGTTGGAAAAAAACTAGGCTAGGGACCAGGTGGATGTGGGAAGACTGTTGTGTCGAACTGTTGGTGCATTGAAGCAGGTAGCGTCTGTGTGGAGTGTTTTAGCTTATTTTCTCAGTCAAAATTCATTTTTTACAGCTGTCAGTGTCTTCTTCAATTCAAGCTGTGTTCCTGGTGCAGCTTCCATGTCAGCCAATCTATGTGTCCTATGTATGGGTGAGAGGTCATACGTTCGGCAGCGTAACTATCACTGTGAGACCTCCCACAGTGAGCCATTTTACCACAACCATGGGGCACTCAGGTCAGATAGAGGGATATTTCTTTAAGAGTCGCTAAGAATGTGCTTCCATGCAATTATATCCAACTTAATTTGAAGAAATTTGTCATAGATGTCTTCAGACTGGTGCAGGGGATGTTGCTTTTCTGGACCATATTGCTCTTGAAAGTATCGAAGGTAAACCCAATTTTTTATTGTCTTTACGTAGTTGATCCCCGAGATTAACACGTTTTTTTAAACACATTTTCTCCTCTTTGTTTCACAACTAGAGCGCGAGCGGGAACACTACAGGCTTCTTTGCACAGATGGAACTAATGCTCCTCTCAGCCAGTATAAAAGATGCAATCTCGGACGAGGACCAGGAGGGGGCGTTGTTACTAGACTAAACTATCGCAACACAGTGCGCAAGTTTCTTGTCACTGCACAGGTACTATCCTATCACTGTGTGATTTTCAAACAACTTGAATAACGTTTTTTACACTCAAAATCTGTCAATTATGTACATTACACGTTATTTGTATGTGTTTTATTTCAGATGGTGTTTGGCCGACAGGGGAGAGAGCGACGACGTTTTCAGCTCTTTGACTCGTCCGGCTTTGGGAATAATGATCTGCTTTTTAAGGATGCGACACAGAAACTTGTCATGCTTCCAGATGACAAAGACATCAGCCAGGTGTTGGGGTTGGATTATGTGGCACTGCTTAAGGGACTTGGACATGAAGGTGCCTACGCACTCTGGCTGTGTGTGCATGTTTCACAATAAAATTATTAACATGAAAATGCATAAAGACTGGACATATGTTCATGCCTGACTATGTGTAGGTAGCTCATTGGAGGACAGTGTTGTGCGTTGGTGCTGTATAAGCTATGCAGAGCAGAAGAAATGTGAGCAATGGGCCTTCAGTATAAAGTCAGACCCGTTGGTGTGCGTCCGAGGTATCTCAATGGGTGACTGTGTGAAGAAAATCAAGGTTAGTGGACACAATCATTACACTTTTTACACACACACCAACGTAACTGATTTAAGCTAAAATGTGCTTACAGAGAGATGAGGTAGATGCTGTCTCGCTGGATGCTACTCATTCCTTCATTGCTGGCAAATGTGGCCTTGTACCAGTAATGACAGAATATTATGGTGTGGCAAGTTCCTCTTTCTGAATTATGTATGTGTTTCATATTGCTTTGTTCTGATTAAAAAGAAAACAATAGAAACATAATTATAGTAAGTGCAGTGTACCCAAAATGTTTATTTCACCCCTAGGGAACATGTGTGGCTCTGCAGAAGGAACAACCCATTTGGAGACAGATGGTGAGATTAAACATAAGCGAAAGGAATGTGACTTTTTGGTAGAAAATAAAATCAATGGTCATTGATCAAGTTAATTTAATATCTTGTACATGATATATGTATATGTAATGTATATATACATATATACAGTATATATTGCATAGCACTGTTTTAACTTCATATGGGAATTTAACCTGAACAATTACAGATAATTAAGTTTTGATATCATAACAATTAATTTAAATGTGGCGTGCCTAGTTCAATAATTTGAAAACTCCCGTTGCATTCCCTACAGTCTTGCCCTCTGTAGTAGGTGTAGCCGTTGTTAAGCGCTCCAGCAGAAGTGTATTCTTTGGGAACCTTGGTAACCGGCGTTCTTGCCATGGCCACATGTACAGCCCAGCGGGTTGGTTGCTGCCATACAGATTCAATCTAAGCCTTGAACATAACAGCAGTGCCACCTGTGATCCAAACCAAGGTACTATAGCATGCAAGAAGAGGCGGTATATTAGGTGTATTGCTAAGCCCTCTGTACTGGAAATGTCTGTTTTACTCTGTTTTCTCGTAGTATATAATGACGTATTCTGGAAGGGTTGTCTCCCTGGCTCCCAGGGTAATCTCTGTAAAGTTTGTATGGGGGGCACTGGAGAGGCTGCTACTAAGCGTTGTGCAGATAACCACAATGAGCGCTACTATGGCAATATGGGAGCATTGAGGTGTGTTATAACTTTCCTAAAACATATGAAAGGGTGCTTATGAATTTCCTTCTCAGTAGTTTGCCGGTGACTTACAGGTGCCTGGTTGGAGATTCCAGTGGCAAGAGCTATGGAGACGTGGCTTTTCTTGAGCAGCACAATTTGGAGACCAACATACTTAGTAGGCTAACGAACCACTGGTTTAGACACAGTTACTGGAACAACATCCGCAGTACTATAATGACAAATAATAATTCCCATCCCTAGAAATATTTGAAATGCTCGTTTGATTTTCTAAATGTTTCAAATTTTTCATGTTTCACTGTAGTGGCTAAGGGCCTTTTCAGTGACTTAGGAGCAATCTTGTATGACATCAGGTGTGAAAATAAACATGACCTTACAAACAAAGCACTAACACAATTCAATTGTTTTAATTATTTTTTGGGGATCTGATGTGTGACAGGTCTGAATGCCAGTGGTTGGTCAGATGGGTGGCTGGCCTTGGACTTTGAGCTGCTGTGTGGAGATGGCCGGCGGGCTCCTTTATCCGAGTGGGAAAGCTGTAACTTAGGAGCTGTTCCACCGAATATCATCATGACACGCCCTGTGCTTACCGCCCGTGTATACGACTTCCTCATGAAGTCACAGGTCAGATGCCTTTTTCCCCTCAATTAATTTTATGTGCATAGTTTTGTTGAATACTACATTTAACTTTATAATTAAGGTGATCCACCACTATGTTCTGTTGTCTTTGATGGAGAAGGAACCGTTTTTATTCATCACCTTGTAGGAAACTCTTGCCACCAATGATGATGCTGGGTTCAAGCTCTTTCAGTCTCAGCAATATGGAGAAAGTGACCTGCTTTTCAAAGATGCAACACGGTGCCTTGTCTACACCAGTCATTTGAACTACCGCAGCATACTAGGGGAGGAGTTTTACAGACACACAGAAAGTGTCTTCAACTGCAGCCATTCTGGTAGGAAGTCATGCTTTTTCTCAGTATATTGATGCGTACAAATTAAATTCTTATATTCTTCTAACTCACACATCACAGTGAATAATGCTTGCAAAATGTTCTTTTTCCCCTTACAGATATTTTGGAATTTTGCAACCAAGATGTCTGCAGCACATACTAGCTAAGGGAACAAGTACTGATTAAACATATACGTTTCATGACATTTAAAATAAATCATACCTCAGAAAGAGTTTGTATAATTTTCTCAATAAATATCAATACTCGTCAGAATGCTGCAGTGGGTTGGTGGTGGAGGGGGGCACTTGGCCGTGTCATCTTTCAGACTACAAGTACTGTACTTCCGGTTGTATATTCACTGGCTCACTTGGATTTTGACAAGCACTGAGTCCCACATAAAGTAAGGTATGTTAGCTTCCAACTATTATTTAGCTGTGGTTTTAACTGCTTCCTCACCAAACGCTTCTGCCATATTGTGTAAGCCATTCAGCTGCTTATAATTCGACAAAGTCAATTCCCCCCAAAAATCTAGTTTATGTAACAGCGAGTTAGCTGTCAATCAGGGTACTAACCCACTGTCCCCCCTTGGCAGCTTCGAACAAACTGTGTGTCGAATTGTGTAAATTAAATAATTCACTAGTACTAGGGGGATAGGGACCACCAAGTCATATCGGGTGTGTTTAACTTAAACTAGACCTGGTTTTATTTTACAGATTGTATACATACGTTATCGCGGTAAAGATTGCATTACGTTTGATATTCGCTTGATATTAAAATGTAGCGGCTAATAACATTCTATTCCTCTAGCACAAATTTTACAAATTAAGTACGTTTGATATATCGTGATATGTTAAAATTGCTTTTTTATTAGCTTTTTCTCCAATATCTTTGTATGTTGACTCAAAACGTATTATATAGAAAGTAACCAATGGTAGGCTATCAGAACAACTGCATCTTCAGTACAATTTGTGAAATTGATTCACAAATAAGGGCGAGGTGTGTGTAGGAGTGTGCGTGCTTGCATGCGCGGTAAACATGGTTGGGTCTACCTGGGCTAGCTTGACAACTATAGCTAGAATTGTTAATTAATTGGAAAATTCATTCTTTCCTCTAATCTTTCTAGGCCTTTGAATCTTAATATGGACTCTTAATTAATCCACATGCCCATGTCCAATTCTCATCCAATTCATTAGTGGTGATGACTTCTAGTGTTTCCTGATAGATGTAGTCCACGTTTTTTCTGACCTAGCTGCTATGGTTGTCCAGCTAAACCTGGCTTTGTGTACTCCATATAGGAAACTATTTCCATTTTTCTACATTGATTGTGTTTCACAAATCTTATCAAGCTTTCACAAATTTTAAAACAAATCTTGTTTGACCTCCAGTATGTGTTGAGAGATCTAGGCCAGGTTTAAAAGTCTGGTGTGCAGTGGTTGTCCAGCTAGACCTGGCCTTGTGTACACCTGCTATGAATAGGAAAACACACTTTTTTCTACTTTGTGTTTCACAAATAATGCAGAGGTTTCACATGATAGAAACGCTTCTTATTTAACCTCTAGTTAGCATTTGTAGTCCATTTTACTGACCAGATAGACCTGACTTTGTGTACTCCTAAAAGAAGAAACATGCTATTATCTACTATAAAAACACAATATGTGCCCTGGTTTGTGCTGATAAATTAACAAACCTTGCTGATGTTATAGTTGTCCAGGTAGACCACCACACCACCACCGTTACCGCCACCCGAGCGTGTGCACGCACAGAAACACACAACTGCACACACGTACATTTCTTGCCCTTCGTTCTAAATAAGACTGTTGATCTGATATCTGTTATTGTCAATATAAAGCGTTTTTAAATACATCCACTTTGAAGAAAAACAAATTATGAAGAAAACAATGTAGAATACAAATTCAGAAATCTGGATAGGTGAAATGTAATTTCATTTATACAGTTTTGCAACGGTTAAAAGGTTATTAGCGGCTGAATTTGAGTATCAAATGTAATGTTATCTTTTTTATCGTTAAAGTCCTAATGTACAGGTGATTAGTACATTTTATTCAAACTTTTTTCCCCCTCCCACAGATGCGACTGCCGTGGCGTCCTTTTGGTCTGTGTGCAGCTCCAGGGAAAAGGACAATGACAATTCCATCTGGCAGATTGTGTTTTGTCCCTCCTAGCAGTACAGTAGATCCGCATTCACTAGAGCAGCTGCAGGCTTTCCTGGCTCGTGCAAACCGTATTTTTGTAATCAGTGGTGCCGGACTTTCTACTGAGTCTGGCATTCCGGACTATCGGTCAGAGGGTGTTGGACTGTACGCACGTACAGATAGACGTCCTATGCAACATGCAGAGTTTATCCGCAGCGCCAAATCCCGTCAGCGCTACTGGGCAAGAAACTATGTTGGATGGCCTCAATTTTCCGCTCATAAACCAAACTCTGCACATGCAACATTAAAGACCTGGGAGGACAAAGGCAAGGTGCACTGGCTGGTCACTCAGAATGTTGATGCACTTCATTCCAAGGCAGGTCATCAAAGAGTTACAGAACTCCATGGCTGTGCGCACAGGTAGATAAGTAAAATGCAAACAAACCTCAACAATAAATAAGTTTGAGGAGCTATATTGACATGTCAATTTTTGGTCTGCTCAGAGTAATGTGCCTGGGCTGTGGTACCATTTCACCCAGAGAAGAGCTGCAGAAGAAATTTGGATCACTGAACCCCGACTGGGTGGCACAAGCAGGTTCTGTGGCACCAGATGGAGATGTGTTCCTGGAAGAAGAACAGGTCCTCCACTTCAGGGTTCCCTCCTGTAAGGACTGTGGAGGGATACTTAAGCCAGAGGTTACATTTTTTGGAGACACTGTAAAAAAAGAAACTGTACAGTTTGTTCACGAAAGACTGGCTGAGTCGGATGCTGTGCTAGTTGCTGGGTCATCATTGCAAGTAAGTGTGAGCAAAAGTTTTTTTTATATATTCCAATATTAATGATATGTCACGCTTGATTAAATATTACCTTTAAAAATAGTGTAAAGTGAAACATAGGAACAGTATTGTGTGTATGACAATATCATTAATATATTTAAATTTTCCAGGTATATTCTGGATACAGATTTCTGTTAACAGCTAGTGATAAGAAACTACCAGTAGCTATCCTTAACATTGGACCAACAAGGGCTGACCATCTGGCAGAGATACGAGTCAGCGCTCGCTGCGGGGAAGTTCTTCCCGTAATGGGGTCCTTCTAATCCTGTCCTTATGACCTAAGTGTTTGTATCTACCTCAAGATCTACCAGGCAGAAATACCCACCCAAAAGGATTTGTTGACTAATCGACGTGCAAGCATTAGCAGTATATATTTTAGATTTTATTTTAATACTAATTTAACAGAATCAAGGAATTTGTTTTTGTTTGTGTACTAATAATTCTGTAACAATTCCAGACATGAATAAAGAAGCTCGCAAATTCAGAAGAAAAATAATCCGGGTAAAAAAAAACATAATAAAACAGTTACTTTTGGAGCACCATAAAAAATAACTGAAGTTGGTTAAACTGTTGGGGCAATTACAAAGTAACTGAGGGCAAAGTGACAGTTAATCTGCTAATGTTAAGTTCAGAAAACACAGTCTGTTGTTGAAATCTCTCTTGAAGCTGAAGGTTCCATTCGTCCACGACCAACTGGGTCTCTGCCTGTAGTAACTCCGGGATGCTAAACGACTGCAGACAACATTTGAGTGCTTTATCTACCTGCCAATTGACAAACGTTTTTGTTACCATTAATGGTGTCATTGCCAAGCAGTTCTCGAAGCTTTTGTTCTGGTCGAACCAATATGTTGCTGGATAACCCAGCAAAATCCCAAACAATGAGCACAAGTTCCATTTTTCGTCCATGTGTTCAATACATAGAGGTCCGTCTGCTTTGGGCATTTCTATATACGGTTGCAGAAAAGTGATCAAAGCTTCGATCATGGTCTTCAAATCACCAACGTGTAGATTTGCGATGCAAGGCTGCTGAAGTGAGTGCGATACATCTATCACAGCCACGCAGTTACTGATAAGAAGCTTTTCTAAATTCGTAACAATGACAGCTGGGTTAATAATAAATGAATTGCCATCTATAGCTAATACTAAGACCGATTCTGAAATTAGCTGTGCAGACTGTAGTAAATTCAAATACTGTTGCATCTGATCTGCATTTGCAGCATTTATGTCATACACAAAAGCTGGTTTCAGGCCTATGTTCACAGCCAGGACCTGAGATGCCACTTCCACACATTGGCACATGGAAAGGGATTTTCTTCCGACACACAGACTTTTGCGAGCAGCAACTATAAATATATCTTTGAATGACATTTGTGCTCACACACAACAAAATCAATAAGTAATTGATACTCTCATGTGTAAAATATACCACACCATTCTCATTCTGTCTTCAGATACTTCCAAATGATTTGGTCACAGTGGTTGTCTTCCGACTGAGAGCTGGAGTTATCCCTTAGTTCCACTTATATTATATATTATTTCGTTCCACGTTGATTCATGTTATTGAATTAGTATGTTTGAAACAAAACAAACCTTATTCATACACAACTTTATTAAACATCTTAACATGGTTTAAAGACATATTGACGTTTTCGTGACATTCGTCTCACTTTGTAATTTAACTCCCTTTGGTTTTGGTCCATGAGCCTGAAAAGGGTAGATAATTTTAACATCGAAAGAGATCGTGAAAATGGTAATATCTATACAAACTAAATAATAAAACGCAACTTACCGACTGAAACATAGTTTTCTATGCGACAGCTTGAGGAGACATTAGGTCAAAATCTGATAGGTTTCTTGCAACCCATACCCCAGCCGCAAATAGTCCTAAGTTTACAAGAAGATTCCTGGAGATTGAACAATACGTGTTTAATTCACACTGAGAAAGTAAAGTAAAGCTGATAATACACAATACGACAAAAGCAAATCAAACTGACAAACTGAAGCATCTTCCAAGGGCAAACGACTGGCATGGAAAAACTAGCTAACGTAACAGCTTAGATTTAGTTAGCTCAATGGCTAGTTACAAACCAACGGCTAAAGTGGTTGGGCAAACACGAAATTGTTGATTCTTACTTACCTATGAAAATCATTTCTGTCGGTGGCGAAATGGCAAGCAGCGCCGATCCATTCAACAACACCTGATGGTCCCGTAGAACCTTTTTTACCAGCTCCACTCATCTTGGATGGATCGTGCGTGCGGAGTCTTGATCCCAGGCAAAGCCAGGAAGGATTTGAATGAAACACAAATAAGGGTCGCTATAAAGCGCAATCTTTATGCGTTACTTGTCAGACGCCAAAAGAGCAGTTTAAGAAAGCATGTCCGCTACAAGGTATCGGAGGTTTTTGAAGCTCTGTGAAGAATGGCCACGAGATGAATCCAAGAAAGGACGTGACTTAGGAACGTTCCTACGACAGAGAGTCGCTCATGCTTTTCGAGAAGGGGAAAATACGCAGGTAGAGTCTTAAAACCAGTCGTGGTACATTCAGCTTGAGCGCTTTTCAAGGTTAGCCTGCTAACCACGTTAGATTGCCCACAGTCAACATTGTATAACATTGTATATCTGACATGGTTAACTTAAATGTAGAAATCGCGGACCTTCACAATAAATCGTCTCGTTAACGCAACCTCTACGGATGCTTGCCGCAACAACAAGAGTTGATTGATCAAATGGAAGTAGTAAACAGTAAATCATTTATGACACTTTTTAAGATACTTTATAACAGAAGAATATTTATTTTCAACTGTTACTGATTATATAATTGTAGAGAAAACCAAGGGCCTCAAAATGCGATTTCCACCAGTCGTGTTTATAATTTAACGATGACTACCTGGAATATATAGCATACATATATGGTTCCAGTGCAAGCGCGTTGAGTGTGATTATGTTAGGAGTATAATTATGAGTTTGCGATAAACAAATGTTTCCGTGTTTTCAAAGACAAATTGCACAATTTGCAATTATTTGGCAGACCTTGGTGAAGTCTGTTACTGATGTTTTATTTATTGACTGTGTTCCTTGCTGATATTTGCATTTTCATAGATCTCTGATCCGGAGAAGTGTGACCAAATGTATGAAAGTTTGGCCCGTATTAACAGCAATGTTTACAAAGACAGGGTAAGTCTATAGCAAAAACGTTAGATGTTTATTTTTCTTAGCTACAGGCATTGCTAAACTATGCAACTTTAGGGTAATTGAATGTGAACACATTTGTTTCAGTTCTTTGTCCACTTATTTTCTCTCACTTGGTCAGTTTCCCCGAACAAAAGATACCAGCTTTACAGGGGTCACAGTAGAAGAATGTAGAATGCTTTTAGCAACCGGTGAGTTCATCTTAAATTTCCCTAAATTACTCTTAATTATTATTTTTGCTTGTACCTCCTCACATCTCTGATATATTCCACCCTCAGAAAAACTGATTAACGTTAATTTATCAAATAATGAATGTATGTGAATCAGTTGGTTAATAGTGAAATAAATCAAATATGTTCTAAGAGGAGCAGGGGGGTTAAGGGTGCTGAGTTAACAATCAGATTAAAGTACAGATTATTATTATTATATTGTTTTGTATTTGAGATTGTTCAAAGAGTTAAGCAAAACGATATTGTTGTTTTCTCAGGGAGCATGCAGCAGATGGATGAAGAAAAGAAAGGCTTATGGAAAACTCTTATGGAGCGATTCTCCTCCAAGTCTGCAGAAGAAGTGCCTGAAAAAGGGCCTGAAAAGTTGCAGTAGTTCTCTACTGAATTCGTCTTTCCTAACAAAAATAAAGCTGCTTGTTCTCACCTCTCACGGTTTAGCCTATATTTATTTATGATTAAGCAGTACAAAATGGGGGGTGCAGCACGGTGGCTCAGTGGTTAGCACTGTTACCTCACATTGAGAAGGTCCTGGGTTCGAGCCCCACCTGACCCAGGGGCCCTTCTGTGTGGAGTTTGTATGTTCTCCCCGTGTTAGCATGGGTTTCCTCCGGGTACTCCGGTGTCCTCCCACAGTCCAAAAACATGCAGGTTGATTGGTGACTCTAAATTGTCCGTAGGTGTGAATGCGTGTGAGATGTTGTGTGTCCCTGTGATTTAGCCCTGCAATGACCTGATGACCTGTCCGGGGTCTATTTTGGCATTTTTTCACCAGAGAAGGTATATATTTGTCAATTATAGCTAGATACGAATTGTGTAAGTGATGAGCCACTCCCCCTTCGAATTGCATTGGCTTATGGCAGTCACGTGCTTTGGTGGGTAGGTCTGGTTTATACAACATGTTAATATCATGTTACATTGATGACACTTGTCAAGTTTGGTGCAGATTAGATAAATGGATCAAAAGTTATATTAATTTGTGTTTTGCACAAAATCTAAAATGGCGGAATATGTATCCTGACGAACTTCAAGGGTCCAATCGGCTTTTCTGTTCTTGTGGAGATGGCCAATGAACCAAATTTGGTGACTTTATGCAATATGGTGGTGCAATATTTTGGTCTTGTCATAAAGCCACCATCAGGTCTCTTTGGTCATCTTCGGTTTGGGAGAAGCGGTTACCGGTACTGACCCGTGTGCAAAGTTTCAAGTTTGTATCGTATAGTATTTCACATGAACTTGCGCTGACGGCGGAAAACATTATTAAATACATTAATAATTATAATAATAGGGAAGAATAAACCCAAACAATAACTATAAGGGACCCTTTATAAATGTATTCTGCGTCCGGTGACAATTCTGAGCTCCAAAATAAATCGTCGGTGTGCACACGCACGACTGTCACAACTGCGCTCGCCTCATACGCTGTCTTTCTGAGAAGTTGGCAACCCAAATTATGATATGCATTGGGTCCGTTTGAGATAGAACAATTAGACTGTTCGACTGTCTTGTCGGGTTTCTTGTCCGTTGGGTTTACATGTTTTGGAATAGTTCATTTTGACCCCAAAAGGTCACCAGCATATACTATAAGTAATCTGAAGATGGTGAGCAACAATTAAAAAAAATCGGCCCGTGCTGTCTATAGAATGATTCTGACCATGATTCTGTTTACAGTAACACATAACATAACCATTAGTAATAAGAATAACATGGGCAATTACTAGCTCTTATTACCAGCTGCTACATCGTATCTGATAGGCTCTGAATGTGTCATTCGTGTTTCACTACATACCAAAAATTACAAATACAAAAATGCAGTAACATGTATTTATTGAATGTTGATCTTCAAAGCTACCTACAAAAGCATTCGAAAATACAGAATGTGTGTAAAATTCAATTATGGTACGGAAGAGATATTTCACCCAAATAGTGTCGGATATGTATCGCTCCGTGCAAACTTAAACCTTGTTATGTAACTAAATAGAGAAAGAAAAAGCCAATTTATAATTTGCATAAATGTATTTCCTTGTAACACTCCCTTTTTGAGATTTAATTAAGTTAAGTTTAATAGCAATGACAATATTAAAGTAATAGAGAAGAGTTGATAAGGCTGACAATCAGTTGGAAAGATGGTGCAAAGTTTTAGGCTACATTGGCACACTTCCCTACTTAACAGAGCATACAGAACACACCACCCTACTCTTCTTTTTTCTTCGGGTTATCTCTCCATATGCAGTAGTTAAGGGTGGTGGCAAGGCACAGCCATGCTAGATAGGGGGCCATGATTAGGGTGGCGGTGCGACTGATAGGGTACCAGGACACCATTGTAGCTCCAACAGTTGCGGTCAGCATCACAATCTCTATAAGAGCCTGAAAAGGAACAATAAATGGTGTTACACATTCAATAAGAGTTCAAACGTTCAAAATGTAAAATGCCTCCTTTGTGTACGGCAAATGCTTTGTAAACTTTTTATCTCAACCAATCCAAATTGACAAACAAATTTTAGTTTACCAGTTTCAGCTTGTGTGCGCGAAAAAATATTGGAGTCCAGGCCCAATTCAGAGCTAGCTGGAGCCCATATAGTCCCAAGGGTACCAAGGCATCTTCAGTAAAACCTCCCAGCTCTTTCCACACCAGGTAAGAACTATATCTGTCACAGTCCAAAATAAGGGTAGAAATATTAATATGGATCAAAACGTTAATAATGCTAACCCAGACGTTTATGTATAATTTTCCTTCAGGTAAGATATTGATGTAAATCCAAATTGATTATTTCTGCTTGGTAAAAAGATTTACACCGACCCCATGCCAGTGTACAAGCACGTCCAAGCAACTGGAAATGCTGCATTAGGTGGCCGCCACGATGGTTTCTGAATTGTGGGATACCAGGTCTTTACCTCTTTGCGGGTGATGTACCCCCCATAAAGCCCTCCAAGATGAGGCAAGGCTGTGAGTCCCAGCATTTGCAGCCACATGTCTGGACGGAGAAGTTGCACGTCATTATGATAGCATATATACATTCATTAGCCCCCAAAAAGTAAACATTAAAAGCAAGTTAAACTTGGAAGCGAATGTAAGAATAAATGAGTTCCTAGTATTTTAGCTCGATTTCAGCTTTGCTCTGTCTAGCTAGAGCCTGGTCAGAAAGGAAAATGGCATGAAACGAAATAGCCATTTAAAGACGTGCGTTAAAATATCGGCAACGAGGAACATTTTTAAATTCGAACCGGGGACGGATAAGTTAGCCTTCTATGCAGTGTTAAAATAATGGGATTTTTTGATCCTCCAAGAATCCTTCTTATGTTTTACTGCAATAGTCTAAATTCACCCTTCAAAAAACATTCAAAGCATGTGGGGATGATCGAAGAAATGTGTCAGAAGAAGTCACAAGCGTGACCAAAGAAATGTCACAAGAAGTCACTAGAAACGCAGGTGACATGCGACACACTCAACATGTAACCAATGGGCTTGACCTGAGGAGACACGTTCAAAGTAATTATCTAAGAAGCTAGTTACATAACGTAGAAACAAATAGCTGAAAGCTGGAGAGACGCGCGCCTTTAATCTTTACTAATGATCTTTCTCTGATATTTAAAAGGTGCGAATTGTAGCATAACTTGCCCCACCAACAACAAAATAGTTTTGTATGAAAAAGTCACTGCGCCTATCATCATATTGTAGACATTGTCCAAATCATAAGAAGTTTTGTGTTCCCACCTGAAAGATCCAGAAGCAAATATTTTTTTATGATGCAATCTCGTAGTACAAACAGCTTTCTAAACCAATCCTGAATTTGTTTCCTTATCACTCTGGGCGGTGTTCAAGCAGACACTCCCAGAGGTGCAGGTCATTTTATAACAACCCGATCAACCATGACGGCATGTCTAGCAGAGATAGAAAATAGTCCAGGGAGTTATAATTTCAGATAAATTGCACCCAGAAATAAAGCCACAGTTAAACTAAAATGTAGAGACTCGGATAATCGTTTCAGATGACTTTTAAATGCACGTTTTAGGTGCAGCTATATCATCCGGTTTCGAAGTCTCTTTAACTGCCCTGGTCAACAAAACGTTTTGACAAGAAATAGGAAAAAACTAAAGCGAGAAAAAGAATTTGTTGGTTGTAATCAATGTTGCGTATATTATGCGCATATTACCGCAGATATTGCGCGTACTTTACCGAAGTGTCTTTCACATCCGTTACGAGCAGATCCTTGGGTACGAGGACAACTTTGCTTTAGACGGGCATTAGTTTCTGCTCGCGCCCCGAAAAACTGTCTCCCATATTTTTCACTCTCTAGGGGCATTCATTCTCCCATAAACGAGTTAGGAAAAAAAGTAAGTAGCACAAACATGAACTAACTTGAGCGAGCTATGTGCTGGATGTATTGCAAAGTATACGCATATGTTGTGTTCGAAGTATTTAAACTAAATTTCTTCTGCTTCCCGCCTTCTGGCCAGAGCTGACCGCAAGATATCAAATAAACAATTATATGCGGTGTCGATAGGACTGCAATTGTTCTAAAACAGTTTAATAAAAATAAAGCAACGCCTTGTAATTTATTTACAGGACCCAGTGAAGGATAAGTGAATCTTCTATGCTACCATGTTCATAATTATGGTGGAATTCTTTGGTCCACCTAGGCTCTTACCTTATACTGCAATCAGTCGCACCTTCCACATCGGTCCTCCAACATTTCGTACCTTCTTGTCGCTCCAAACCTCGTTGGCTGATTGTGAACTCTCACCCCAGTGGTTGGGGAATGTCATAGAGAGGCCCGTGCTGCAGTAGGGGGGCGTTAAATTAGGAAAATAACAACAGTTTATTGTTATTTACCACATTTCTGTAGTTGACGTCTGTGTTGAACAAGTGCCAAAAGCAAGAACGGTAGGCTATAGATTTATGCTGTGTTAACTATCCGTAGTAGCAGCAGCAATAGCAGCAGTCCCCGCATCGATAATTTGCAGTCTTATTTCGTATGTTGGGCTATAACAATCCGTGGCAAACATGTGAGTAGCAAATCACCACTTTATCATTAATAATCCGTAATGATTGGGCATCGTTTGCTTATATGTATCCAAATTGGCATAGGTAAATTAACATAATTCCGATGTGTTATAGTGGCAAAATAACTATCTCCTTTCATTGCATCAAACCTGTGCTGTGCCGTGCACCGAAAATTGATAATCCAAGGTCCATATCATCGGGCGTTTTTTTTCGCAGTCTTTGTTGTAAATATACTTTCCTTTGTGTGAGCAGATACCTATTAATCACAAATTGGCCTGACTTTGATATCTAATGTATATACTGTAGCCTTTTTGTTTTCTACAGCTTTATGTGCGTTCACTTTGGTTGAGAAAGCCCGACTTTTTGCTTCCTGAAGCCCCACAAATATCATGCTAGGCCTGGACACATACTGTTCTTGTAATGATACACAACATAAGCAAATGAAAACCTCTGCTTGTCAATTCATACTGAACACATGGAAAAATCTTTTTATTTTATTTTAATATTACATTTAAACCTGACATTTCAAACACAAAATATAATTTGATGTTCAAAGCAAAGCTAATGTCCTTCTGACAATTAACCTGACACTCTCTTTTTTTATTCAGGAGAGAGAAAATTATGCTCCCCTTGAAATGTTATTCCATCAAATTGCTTGCACAGAGACACCCAGTAGAGTATTCTGGGATTGAGGCCTGATCCCATTCCTCTGATGGCCTGGACTAGGTACTAATGTGTGTTTATGATATAGTGTGTGTGAAATAACAGGCTACCTTTTCTCCTCATAAACAATTGGTTGGCTATTTTGTCCCTTTGACTTATGCAGGCTTAATTGTATGTCTAAACCTTCTGTAGGTTTCAGCTGGATTGCTGAAGCTATGGGGAGCTGTTGGAGCTGTCTATACAGAGACCCCATCAGAGACAACCATCTCACCAAATTTAAGGTTTTCTCAAACCCATTGTATCTTGGGCCATGTGGTCTGTGATTGATTTGTATTTGAAAAGTGCAACAATTCGAAAAAATCAAATGCATGCCTGAATCTCTGATTTAGTTATTTTTCTGAATGTGTAATATTATTTTTGTTTTTGCGTCTGTATTCCTTGTGGCAGGTCACCAACGTAGATGATGAAGGCAATGAGCTGGGTTCTGGGACCATGGAGCTCACACAAACTGAGCTCATTCTACACACACGCAAGAGAGATGCCATCCGATGGCCCTACCTCTGTCTGCGACGCTATGGCTATGACTCCAACCTCTTTTCCTTTGAGAGTGGCCGGCGCTGTCAGACTGGACAGGGTTAGTATTGTAGTTTTTGTTTACAGCCCCACTTTTACCATTTAAAAAATTCCTCTGAAAACAATTACAGTGATGTCCGCCAAATACAGTGATGTTAAGTGTTTGTTATATTTTAGTACTAATTACCACCAAATATGTATTTCCTGCCTGAAGGAGGAACGTAATGCATAGCAACTTGATAGCTGGATTTTGTGTTTGAACATATAATCTTCCCCAACATTCTAACCGGTGTAATAATAGATTCTAATTTTAGCAGTAAAGTTGTTTGATAGGTGCATTCAGTATAAAGACAGTAAATAAAAGGGTCTCTTTGTTTTTACAAAATGACTACATTAATTTTAGCAACAGTCAAGTCAAATTAAGTTTACTGCTGGAGAAGAGATAATGTAACAGATGTTTACATATGTAAGAGCTGACATCGTATCAATCATCAGTTTGGTTTTGCACTGAAACAGCAGTTTTTCTTTTTAGGAATTTTTGCATTCAAGTGTTCTCGGGCAGAGGAGATCTTTAATCTGCTTCAAGAGCTAATGCAGTGCAATAGCATTAACGTGGTGGAGGAGCCTATGCTAATGACCCGCGGTGGTCACACTCCGGAGATGGACATGCCTCGCACTCCACAGACTCCCAACAGTGAGCCAACTACAAAATTTAATACACACACAATCATGATACACAGTTAAACATGGTGCATATACCCCGGCTTCCACAATTTGCACAAACATACAAAACATTTTATGATAGGTCGTACAATGTGCAGACTGGATGGCTCATGCTTTATTCTTATTTGCCATTTTCCATGCTTGCAGCTCCAGCATTCCCTGTCCAGGGTTTTCCTAATGGATACCCGGGGTATCCTATGAGAGCAGACTCCTCCCAACCATCGCTTGCTGATGAACATAGCCACAGCCTCATGGAGGACCAGGTAGGAGTGAATGCTCACCAAGTCAACATATTGGGGTACAGTTTATCTAGCACTTTCTCTGTAACTTTTACTTACATAAGGTGCAAGCATAACATCCTATCCTTTGTCTTTCCTGGAAGGCCCATACTTATGTAAATACTGTAAGTGTGGAAGGGGATCTCTCCAGCCGACACTGTGTGCATTCCCTACCTGAGGTGCGGCCCAGCTCCTTTCCTGAGACTACGCGAGGGGCAATGCCTGTTGGGGTCCAAGGAGGTGGGAAGCCTAGCATGCACTGCTGTCCTCCAGAAGAGCGTAAAGATCCCCAGGTGTTTTTACAGCCCTCCTCCCAAGAAGTCAAGTTCATGCTAGGTCCCACTCCAGCACAGCGCCACTTACTGGAGCGGGAAAGAGAAAGGGAGAGGCACGGACACAATTCTCACAGCCTTCGGCCTGTAGAGGGAGCAACAGGCTCAGAGACCGAAGGTGATGAGCCCCCATTGCATATGTGCAACTCTCATTCCTACCATCACTACCACCACCTCATGCACCGACACCCAGGCCACGAGCACCAGGAGGGCTGCCAAGGCAGCCAGCTCACCTATGAGAATATCAACGGCCTAAGAGGGGGACGCAGGCTGAGACTGAGCCCCAGCAGCGTTTCCCAGTCTGTTGGCTCAAGCAGCAGCAGCAGTACCGGTGACAGCCACAACCACTCCCTCCCCCTCTCCCAACCACACTCCCACGGCCCCTCTTCTCTCCCACTGCAGGGGTACCCCTGTGAGCGAGGTGCTGGGGGAGGTCACAGACGGACAGCACTGCTCAATTATGAAAATCTGCCCTCCTTGCCCCCCGTTTGGGAGTACAGTGCATTGCATCGTGATGAAGAGCAGGACGAGGAGGATGACGATCAAGACGATGAAGATTATGAGGAAGAGGAGGAGGACTTTGATGAGTATGAGTTCTCTGAAGGGCCCGGTACACCAAATGGCTACCACCAAGATGGCCGGGGGATCCATCGTGATGCCCTGCAGAACTATGTCAACACAGAACAGGTACAACCCCCACGACACCGACACGCATGCCCTCCACATCCCCAGTCATGCCAATCTGACAGAGGAGGGCGAATCTTCAGCTTTGATTTTCGCCAACGGTCAGGGGGTGTAGTGGGAAGCTTTGAGCATGGCCCTATGCCTCCGTCACAGCAGCTGAACTACATCCAGGTGGATTTAGATGGGGAGCAACCATGCCAGGCCCTCAACAGTGGAGGTGCCCAGTCCCAGCCACAGCACCAACGCCTACCCCCCCTTAAGTGTGGTCCACAGGCGCCCCGACGGAGTGAGTTCTACGCAGTCATTGACCTAAAGAAGACTACAGCAATGTCAAACCTGCAGAAAGCTCTACCTAGGGATGACGGCACCTCCAGAAAAACCCGTCACAACAGCACAGACCTGCCTCTTTAGAGGGTATAGGTTGGTGACAAAAGACCAAGACAGCGAAAAGAAGGAATGGGGTAAAAGCAAGGATGGAGAGCTTGGTAGGACATCCTTTAACCTTATCTCAGCACACTGGACCCTTCACTGTCACCCACTCATTTGACACATCAGCTGGCCAATACACAGGTACCTAATTAGAAGATTGACAACACTAATATGCTCGTCTGTTCATATGCCAGTATTGGATTGACCTGAGGAGTTTTCTGGCATAGATTATAGGTGCATATTAATAGTGCGGTGTAAGGCAAATCTTTGGCTGGGTTTAAGGTGGAGTGTTTGACCTTTACATTGGTTTGAATTAGGCCTCAGTTGTGATTCAGATTGGATATTCCTGTTTTAGTAAGGAGCGAATATGGTTGGGTATTTATCAGTGAATCTTAGGCCAAACAGTTAATGGAATTCTTTCAGATTCTGCTTTTAAGTTTCCCTCTAAATTAACCAACACAGAGTACTTTTTTAGGCATATCAAGTTAAGGAAACATAAAGCGCTACATCCATTCTCATAGAGTAAATTTGGCAATAGCAAATGTTGAACAAAGTTTTCTTCAAATTGACCAATGTCTATGCGTCAACCTACATTTAATTTTGCAGCTCTGGCTCAGAGGAAGGAGAGTTAATTTTGTAACTATCCGCCCTCAGGAATTAATGTAGATCAGTTTTGCACATTATCCTGTGTAATTGTAAAAGGATGTCAAAGATGTTGTAGTTCTAGAATAAGAAGTATCCATCTCAACAGAAATTAATATTTGCATGCTTTTATCAAAAAGTATTAGGTTAAATTGTTGATTTAAAATAATCAACCTTGGCAGGCTATGACACTTGGATTTAAACTAGATCCTCTGCTTCCATTCTTCATTACAGTGTAGAAAAAAGAAGGCCTCTCAGATCACTGCCTTCAGCATATCATTCCTCTGGAAATCCATTTAAGGTTTACCATTGTTAGGTTTTGGACCATGGTTATTAACTTCTAATACATGGGTCAACCAATGGCCACTGGAAATTATGTTATTTGTATGATATTTCTGATGGAGTTTCTTGTGAGAGGGGTATGTTTCGTGGACAGCCCTGGCAAGATAAAGGTTTTCTGCACAGTAGCCTATATTTGTTTGGCCACCACTTCAGATTATAATTTTTTTCAGGATCAGTGATATGCTGTAAGTGCTTGCATTGTGGTTAAACTTTGCATGGTAATGTTGAAAGGGTACTTTAAAAGTCCATTTTTGAAATTATACTGGGCCAACAATTTTACAAACATTGTTATCCAAGACCAAGTGTGACCAAGTGTTTCTGAGAATATGTAATCCCAAGGGTGGTATAAAGCTATATATCTGCACATTAAATCATGTATTTAATTAGATCTCAGGTTGATAATATCTGAGACAGAGATCTATTTTAAGGGGAATATATTGGTATGTTGTATGTCACAAAGTGAACATTTCAAAGATTATATTTATCGAGTTATGTATTTATTTATTTATTTATTTATTTATTAAAATAGCTGTCTATTGTTGCTTTGTTGAAAATGTGATGACCAGCTTTTTGTAATCCTGTCGGTAATTTGGAGACCAAAGTTTCACCTTACATTACCACTGGATACCGGAGTATTACTGTTATTATTGTACTTCTGTTGAAAAAAGAGAGACTGTATTTACATTTGAAGTGCCAAAACTTTACTGCTAACTGTATAAACATAAATAAAATTAAAATGTGCCATTAGGATATGTAGAAAAACACAAAGGCTATGAGACTCAGATGCGACATCATGAATGAGACTGGAGGATTGACATAGAGTAACCAAGTGCACACAGCCCTCTGAATTCAACTTTCAACTTTAGGCAATGGTTATGGGAAAGGGCAAGAATTACACATTGCACCTCATCCATATTGACAGCCATATTGAAATGACAAAAGAATAGTAAACTGTTTGTCCAGTAATCACAAGTCCAGTGGTTTTATGCTGCTATAGATATTACCGTATGTACGCTGCTTGGTCACAGTAAAAGAAAAAAATCCTTGTAGAAAAAAGTGCTGTGTTTGAGAGGCTATGCAGAACTATTTGCAGTGTTGTTTGGTAACTAGCATTGCTGTATTTATTTTATGGTCCCAGCTTCTCAACAGTTAGTTTCAATTGACTTTACAGTTCTGTGTTTGGAAGATTCTGTTCATTAAGTCTTGTTTTCATTTGACTGGTTCTTATAGGAACGGAAGTATCTGAAGCACAGATCCCCTATTAAAATCCTCATCTCAAGTGGTCATATTAACTACTAATTTGAATTGGAGATGGTTTTGCTAGATGTATATAAGTATATCTATTTGTAGACACGTTATATTGAAATAATTAAAAAGTTGTTTACATTTTTGAAATAATGATCAAATTAAGTTCTGTTTATATAGATTTTGCAACAGACAGTGTGAAATTTCAATACTTTCGTACAGAGCTGCGAGCTTATAGTGTTTGATCCCCTGTCTGAATAAGCATCCAAAAGCAGCACTTTCATAAAGTCTTAGAAACAAGAAATTATTTGTTTGTTTACATGATTGTCTAATAATGCTTATGTGTATACCTACATACAGTAGTGCCATGGTGACCGTTGCCAAGTTTCATAGATTTTCCTCCTTCTTGTGGAGTATCAAATCCACAATGGGGGATGTTCCATGGATGTTTTTCACAAAAATCTAAATTTTATTTCATTCAATCTAAGTTGTGACCATTAATATTATTGAAAAAAAGTTTCTAAGTGGCTCAAAGTCAGCAACTACTCTCTATTTAATATAATTCCTAAAGTCAGTTCACAGATTCCAGTGTTGCTTGTAAGACATCATCAGTTAACATGCAGCGCAAAACTACTCTTAATGATGCTTAAAACTGGTCACTTCATATCTGTGTAGACACATGTTCATAGTGGAAATATTTTACTGTCGCTTATGTAATCAATGCATAATGTGTTGTGCTTTCCTTCCATCACTATATGAATAGGTTAAGGAGAAGCCCACACTGAGGTTATTTAGGAGGGTTAGCCACAGTCAACATGGAGAAGTGTTTAATTTTCCTGTCAATTTTGTTTTTACCTGACATTTTCAATATGAGTAAAAAAAAAAAATGCTTGACGCATATTTTACTAAAAAGCCTCGAACGGAAATGCAAAGATAAAACAATGAGAACATTTCTTCTTAGATGTGATTGTACATGTTGAGCTTGGTAATATCAATGATCATGAGTCAGCCTAACATGTAATACATGAACATCATCACAGACACTTTACTCCAACCCCTATGTACGGCTCCAGAAATATTGTTTACCAAAATGTAATCTTAAAATGTAGGTTTTTATACGAATGGGCATTTGTAAGTTTATGTGCATCTAGAAATATTGCTGACTGTGCCTTTCATTGTCAAGTTGAATGAGGGTTGTATTTACATTACATCTATCTGTTTTTGACAAAATTGTAATATATTTTATTTATCTGCTTTTGACTGGGAGTATGTGTATTAACCACTGGTGTGTGATACTGGTATCAATCCATTTCCATCCATTCATTCCTCATTTTCTTGAAAAAACCATTAGAAATGTTGAGTCTGTGTGTGATCATTTGTTCGAGAATGATATGTGTTGATTAATGTAGAGGTTGTATTGGCCAAACTTAATGACTGTGATATAAACTAATATGAATGAGTGCCAAATGTCCCTCAGTATGACTAAGGCTAAGTCTTACTTGGGACTCCAGGTACCAGGACTCCTTGAGGGAGATGCCAATGACTTATTCCTGGTGTAGACTCTACCTGCGGTATGAATGTAGCCTCTTTGTATCGCTGATAGTTTACTCTGTGTTATGTTTCCACGGAAAGACGGGAAAAAAATGAGTGTGCAAGATTGCAAAAAAGAAAAATTGTAAACCTGGTTTGTTCATAAATATCTGGATTCATTGTAAGTATGTATCTCTTTGTGTATACATACATGTAAATGAGTATGGAGTAGATTACTTCATGTCCTCATTTGAAATAACTTTAAACAAAAACAATGCTCCATTTCCGCATTTATTAAAAAGAAAATGCTTTTGGCAATTTATTATAAGTGCATTCCACAGACAGGGCGACCATGATTTTTACAATTTGTTTATCCTAACCTAGCCTAGTCCCAATACCAAGCAAGCATGCCACTTAGTGAATGTTGAACTGAATTATATAAACCAAAGGGGATGGGGCTTTTCCAAAATATGTAACAATATGTGATTACGTCATGAAATTAAACTCTTAAACAAATAATACTTTTGAGTTTTAATTTTAGTTGTTTGCCCTTGGTGGAATAAGGCCTACATTTTCCCAAAAATTATTGGATCATCTACTTTTTAGTGGGCATCATGGTTTTTCATTATGCATACAACCTGTAATTAATACATTTATTTGTGGACTGATTTTGCAGGTAATTGTTTAATTAATTTTGAGCATGCACTTGGTGTCTGCCTGTATGTAAAAATACAATGATTTGATGTACAGAGAGCATGGTCTTGTTAGTTCTAGAGATTTTTTCAACAAGCTGTAAATATATGCCTTAAATAGTTGTCTTGTCCTGTTGTGTTGGTCTGTCTGTCTTGTTTATGGCTATTGAATCATTGTGTCAAGAATAACTATCTCAAATAAAGTAGAGCTTTTATTGTTTTTACTCAGTTTGTTGTCAATATACTGAGACTTAGAGAGGTTCGTTTGTCGGGATAACAAGAGATGCAGTGTATGATTAAAGGAATGAATAAAAGCTGCTAAATGTGACGTGAATACGGAAAATCTGAACGCAATGATGACTTTAAATCAAAGTCAACTAAATTCTATGCATAACAGCCTTCTATAGTTAAGAAAGATAAAGATTTAAAACTAAACTTTTAGCAACCATTGGTTGTCCCATGCCAAACACTTGGTACAGGGGGATACCATAGCTCCTGTGATGGAAAGTCAAGGCATTTTGTGTGATATTTTGTTTGAAATTAGATCACAACATATAACACTGTAATAGCCTACAATACAGAGTCAGATAATAATTTGCGATGTGTCAAATCGTTCTATTTTGGCTGATCCTACAGCTTGACAGTAAACAGTAAAGTGGTCTTTGGGCCTATTGGCCTTCTGGTGCTGTCGTGGATCAGGGTAGCCAGTTCAGTCTTGAGGTGTGGTAAAACTAAGCATTTATCAAAAGATACATTTAGGAATGCAGATTTACTTAGAAAGGTGTTGACACACTGGAACTTCTGGTGGGTGAAAAGAGTTTGAATATTTCACATAATTGACTTATCTTAATATAGAACATTATATCGTTTAAAAACATTAGCTTTGGTTTTTAAAAAGCCACAATGTCGGTAGTTTTCCACTCTCAATGCGCGCAAAGTGCAATGCAATCCCCGGCAGCCACTCAAAATTTGCCATAACAGGTCCACTCCACTGCCATTGGCCGATGCACTTAGGCCTGCATCCAAGATCCAAAATTTCGAATAACCAACATGAAAACTTATTATGCAGTCCTGGAAAAAAATCTTTCAAGTTTTCAAACAAATAAGCGGTTGCTAGGTTTTAGGCCTGGTCTATGAGTTAGCCCACAAAAAGCCACAGGACGCCAGTTTAAAACGACGCCAAGTCGGCAAGATCCAGTAAGGCAGACAAGGACAACCGGCTGATTGTCAGTCGGTGTTGCCGAGGATGTGACAATTTCGTTGCAGAATCTACCATGCTGCGATTTTTTTTACGCCACCTTTGAGTGATCCAACTCCGTGCTAATGGAGTTGACCGGAGCCTATCGTCAAGGCTGATATAGTCACATTGGGTCAGCGAGAAACAAGGCGAATGATTCCGCTTCACATCAGAACGAACAGAATATGTAAGTGCTTAAAACTAAATTTGTACATAATGTAGGTTACATTACATCCTGTTTATGATCTAGAACTAATAAATAGACCTTCTGTTCTGTAGTCACTGATGAAGTCTATGTTCTGTTCATGATCTAGAACAGTGTGGTGGATCAACATAATTCACCCATGGGAACTAATGCATTTCTAGGTGCGTTGTTCCACACGTACGTTTAGAACGCACAGTTTCCGGTTTAGTTCAGTACTGCGAGTTAAATGTTTGATTGTCCTGTTTTCTTCCATGTGGAATAAAAGTTTAGCTACCACATTTAACACCCCGCCTCCGACTCCCGTCTCTCGGCACTACAATATATATATATATATATATATATATATATATATACACACACACAGTTTTTTTATTTAATTTCTATTTAATTTCATGATCATAATGATCCAATGTGCCCATGTTCCAATGCCACGAGACACGGTTAATAGAAATATGTATTCAAGTTGGTGTATTTCAAGACATTTAGGCCAAATTGAGGAAGATGTTTTTGTTTGACATCTCACAGCTCTACATACTTGTTTTAATGCAAATTTGTGGTTACATTTTGCACAGTTCCAAACATGCAATAATGTTTCAACTCTTTCTCTCTACTTAACCTTTCACAGGACTATATTGAAACATGTATCAAGTGTCTCATACATAAGTATTATAAGATTGTACAAACATCTGAACAAATTGTGTCTTAAGTGTGGTGGATATAAACTATAGGTCTATGACATTTTATGATATATCTGTTATTTTAACCATTGATTTTGAACTTGCCAGGTTTTTTTAAGGATATTAGTGCACAATGCAACAGTTTGAAAATACGACAGACTGTGTTGCAAATGCCGACCATTTTTTATGTTGTGTCAAAAGCTTTTATTCTTTAATGGCTCTTGCTCTTGAAGTGATTATAAAAAAAAACAACTGATGAAAATTAGAAGTATGCATGTACATTGTATATGATTATTCTGATACAATCCAGCCTAGAATAGTTGACTGGATGAGTTACAATATAGTTAACCATATAGCATTACCCCTGGGATCTTAAGTTTCACCAAACAAGTTCACGGTTTAGAGACAATTCAAATTGACCTGGAAAGGTAAGCAACTAGGTGACATCACATGCATTCAGCTGTAAGACATTGCAATGAATTTACTTAATTATTCCCAGTACAAATTGTAAGATCGACATTTGGACATCAAAATATATTAAAATCAACTAGATATAAAGTAATAATAAAAAGAGAAATAAACAAAACAAATCTATGCCTTTGGAAATAAAACATTTACTAAAGCAAGTGTATCATCACATATTTAACTGTTGTGGAATTAAACATTTTAATTCCAGTTTGTAGAAAATGTCGCCTGAATCTTCCAGTTTTACAAACATGCAAAACTAAAAAGATTACTATACAAACGTATTTGTTTAACTAGGATCATAAATAACAAGTTTTCTCGACATCTCAAAATGGTTTGGACCTTTTTCCTATACAGCCAGTCAAGACAGATTACAGAGTAGGCTTTATTAATCAATCCGACCTGGTTTACCACCGCCATCCGTAGTGCTGTTGTAGCACCAACACATGTATAAAAATGTCTCACACACGCACACATACATATACACACTATAACGCATTATAAGCAACACTGGAATAGAAGAGTAAAAGCAACAATGAATCCATTCCTGAGAGCTCTTTTGTCAAGTGTTCTAACAACAGTAACACCACGGCTTGTTTACATGTGAACTCTTTAAATTTCTACAACTAAACTACTTAGAACAATTAGATGAATAGTTACAGAACATGTTTTTAAATTTACAATTGGTTTTAAGAATGTTAAATTCTTGAACACTCTTAAATGTAATTCAACAGTAAATATCTCTGAGATTATCATATGCTGTGATTATTCTCCTCAGATATACAACTAACAATAGCAGTATTATCAGACATATTAGTTTTCCAATATTGGGTTGGATAGTTTTATATGCAACCCCAGTACATACAATCATACATGTCGTTTTTGTTGGTGCAACGGCATATTGCAGTTGAAGTCGGAGACAAACAAAACATTTGAATGCATTTAAATGAATGCATGCATATACAGTACATTTATTTTATTGCAACAGAGTCCCAGAAGAAGCACTAGAGGGAGCTGCAGTCTGTATTTTCCTCTACGTCTACATTTAAGAGGTTATCTACGCAGCAAACGAGTTCATCACATGTTCTTTTGAATAACCTTTGTTTTTTTTTCACTCATCAGCTATATTAAGTGTGTTCTTTGGGTTATACATATTGATGGATAAGGATTTAGAATGGGCACTTTTTACATGAGGTGCACCTTAACTCTCACATTAGCACTGTCCCCAATCCACCATGATTCTGCCATTTCTAACTTTTTTATTTAACTTTGTCAACTCTACTTTTGACTTGTCTTTAAGTTGTCGGTGGTTAGCCGCTGTGAAGTTTTTAACAACCGTGTTTTCGCAGACCCCCGTATCAGACCAAAGAAGTTCACTAAGGCATTCAGTCTCAGCACAGTTACCATAGGGGTAGTCGTTCTTGTTCATGTCTGGGTTATTTAGACCAAAAAGAAGCCCACAGTGTCCGCAAGGCCTCCTGTCCTCATATGTATTTGTTGTCCAATTCCTATAGAAAGCCCTGCATTTTACTGTGTTGGGAAACCCGATCCCATTGCCTGCATCATATTTGTGTGAAAGCACAGCATAGCTCACATACCTGTGCCACACACTCAAACAAGAAAAGTTGATAAATAATTCTTTTACCTCTTTACCTCTGCAGGATAAGGATGCCCCATAGACTCTTGCTGTGTTTTCTGTTCCAGGTGCCTCATTGTAGCAAACTGCAAAGACAGCGGACTCCAGATCGTAGTGATGAATGTTATTAGTTTCCCCTCTTAAACCTTGTGGTATCTTCAATTCTAACAAAAAATCTAGAAGAAAGTCTTTAACTTTTGTTTCATCCTGAAGTTGGTCCTCAGCCTTAAAACATTGTGACACAGGAGAAAAAAGTAAGATTATCTGATCAAACGATCATGTAAAGTTCATGTATATGTCACATTTATGAAGAAATAAAGATGGATATTTGTTGCTCATATTTATGCATTTCAAACATTATACATTTTACAGTCAAAAGTGTTCTATATTTTGAACCACATAATTCCAAACGCTGAGATGCTGATAAATAAAGACAAGAAATGATTGGTTGACATTTTACAGCTTGACACTTAAAGGTCAATGTGGTTTTTGAAAAAGGCTCCAGAGTTGTAGATAACATAAGAGAACAGTTAAAGATAGATTACAATGCTTACATTTGAACTTTAAAACAAAAATAAATTTACTGAAATATCAGATGTGAGGTCTGATGTGGCTGTCAAAATGACAAATTATTAGACTTGGAGTACTGACTTTTTTCTTAACTGTAAAAACGTTCAGTAAATGCAATTTATGTTCTTATGCATTCAATATGTTATATTTAGCCTAACCTTACCAACTTAAGAAGAATGGAAAATGGAGTTTTATGTGGAATATGTTTGTAGTCTTCAAACACTCGAGGGAAACGGTTGGTTAGGCGACCCATCACACAGGTATCCAAGAAATCATTTGGGGTGATATCTTTTAGAAAACCCAAGAAAAATATGCTGTGAAGCACCTGGACAAAAATGAAAAAACATTTAAGAATTTACCCAATAAGAATCTCAATGACCAAATAAACAAAATCACAAATTAATTACAGACAAAACGAGTTTGATTACCTGTTCAAAATAGACCCAAATTGCATTTCCAAAAGTTCGCCAAAGCTGAAGAAATCTTAAAATGAATGCAGTTCCTGATAATTTTAAACTTTTTCGGTCTTGTCTTGTCCTTTTCAAATAGACTCCTGCTGGATAACTTGTGAACGACATTCATTACCAACAGGATGAAAACCATGATTAGATATGCTGTAAGAGCATATTTACTTCCAATTAATCAAAAATGCTCAATTTGTTTTTCTTTTACGTAACGTGTGTAAATATATAATAGTTTGCTCTTTGCAAAACAAGACACAAGGTTGGAATAGGTCCATCAATAAAGAAGAGATTATTTCTATATTTGATCATGAGCTGTAAGCCTACTTTTCATGTTATTGAGGCAGTAAAGTAAAATCAATGTATAAACTGCCTCACCTATCTCTACCTAACCTAAGTTTTTGCTGCATGTAAACAAGTATATGGCCAGTAAAAGTATACAGTAGGAAGTGGTATGCCTAGCTTTTTTTTTCTCCACAAGGAAATGGATTGGTTTCCTACAATCAGACAACATTCTTATAATTCAATTACATGTTGAACATGAAGACATATGACATACAAGCTACATAACAAATATATATTGCAGAAAGTGACTATTTTCTTTCACCTTACGCCGTTGTCCATGGTAATGTTGACAATTTAGGCACAGCAGTTCCAGAAATCAACAAAACGATAAATGAAACTTATGCTGTCTAGCTGGGTGGAGCGACATACTCTGCTATGTGATACGATGGGGCAATCACAAGACCACACCTCTACGGGTGCTCAGCCCTCTAGTAAATGTGTCATGCACTGTCAATCACTAATTTCACTGGACAAAAATGTATGCATTTATAAATTATGTTATGAACATTCAACAAATAGAACAGCACGCTGGCGCAGTGGTGAGCACTGTTACCTCACCGTAAGAAGGTCCTGGCTTCAATCCCTAACTGAGGGCCTTTCTGTGAGGAGTTTGCACGTTCTCCCTGTGTCACCGTGGGTTTCCTCTGGGTACTGCGGCTTCCTCCCACAGTCCAAAAACATATTGGTTCATTGGTGACTCTAAATTGTCCATAGGTATGAATGTGTGTATGAGTGGTTGTATGTCTATATGTTAGCCCTGCGATGGACAGGTGACCTGTCCAGCGTGTACCCCGCCTCTCGCCCGCAGTCGGCTGGGATAGGCTCCAGTCCCCCCTGACCCTGCATAGGGTTAGTGGAACTGCTAATGAATGGACATACAACAAATATACAAAGTATTTTTTGTCTAATTTTGGGAAAAATACACAGTGAAATTTAACTTTTTTTTTACACTTAGCACCTCATAAATGGTAGCTATGTGTTTGGACAGGCGAAGTGAAATGAAGTTTGAAAACTAGTTTTCAATGTAACTATTGGGGTAACGGACAGATATTCCTATGAAGTATGAACAATTAGAATAGGCCTCAACATATTGTTTGTCATTATCTTTGACAACATTTAGTGAGAATACATTACATTTATAAAGCGCTTTTCAAAACACTACACAAGTTAAGAGATATGCTAATTCCCAACTTCATGGGTCACGAAAAGGTTGTCATTATCTTTTCCTTTTTATATCAGAAAGGGATCAAAAGTTTGACTTCAATACATTCTATGTAGAATTCTGTCCTGTAGCTGTATGACAAAGCGTAGTGAATAGTACAGCAGATTTTGAAGACACTTTTACTTTATCTTGATTTTATAAATGGCATTACAAACCTTTTTAATTAAAATGTACAAAATAATGATTTCATAATAAGTGCACAATTACATAATGTGGAGATCTATGACCACAGAATTGTTTTATAACAAACAAGAATAGGTTTTAAAACCTACAAAATAATATACACATAAAATACAGTGAATAACGTTACATGGTAAGCAATTACTTCTGATGTGCACTGTGACATCAGGCCTTCAGGGCGCAAGCCCAGTTAGTGCTCGCAATCCGCCTGCTAGCAGGTGTTGTTGTTGAAGATTGAGCTGGTCTTCTGTGTTTTCTTTTGTTTCTGCTTGACTGAAACATGCAATATAGATGACTAATTATTATGCTTATCATACATTTTTCTTGTCAATTTCAAAAGGAAAGAAATTACAGTAAGTAATTGCAGATAACATTTTTTATGACACCACATTCCCAACCATAATATATCTGCAATATTACCTGATGTTGCTTTTCTTTGTCTATTTCATTAAGAATCATTTCCATGTCAGACATCATTGATTGATGGAATTGATGGCACTCATTCTCAATTTTCCTAATTTCATCACTCTGCCTTTCTTTCTCCCATTCATCTTCA
>JAVQJS010048319.1:0-17964 GCA_036024795.1 Galaxias rostratus | reverse complement strand
ACACACTCACACACACACACACACACACACACACACACACACACACACACACACACACACACACACACACACACACATAGAAGCACTGGACCATTCAAACACGCAGGACGTCTGCTGTAGTCTGAGCAACGTGCAGTACATATGAAAGATTATTGATTCAGAACACCATTCCAATGAAGTGGTCCAAATATATTTCTAAAATTTTTCAGTTAGTAACTTACACAACATTCAAGCTGTTAAAATGTTAAAAAGTAATTAACATTGTTTAAACATGGAATTGATGGGCAAATATAACAGTTGACAGTTAGAAAGTGTAATTATATTGTGAGTAATTGTGTGTCTTTGAGAATTGGAGTACTATTCAATATCGTCTAATTTCTTCCACATCGCATGGTAGCCACAAATCAATCACTTGAGTAAAACAAATAATTAACACCGACATGTTTTTGTCACAAATGGTCTTTTTGTGGCCGTACAGCCACATCCACCAAGACAAACGTTGGAAAACGCGTGACTGGCTCCTCTTCGATCTTCATCAGGTCCTCTAATAGCTGTCCTCTAAGAGCTGATGGGAACGCACGGCAGCGTCCCCCCGCTAACAGGGGAGGGGCCCCACGGAGACGTGAGTCGTCCCCCTCCCCTCCCCTGCAGCCCTTGACGTTGATCATGTGGGAGAACACAAACTCGTGGCCCCTCTTCCAAGGTGGGGGGGGGGGGGGGGGGGTGTCGGGGAGAAGGGGGCTCCAACAGGGAGCACACGTCACATTGGCTTTTCACACACCGCCTCGTGGACAGGACAGTCAGGCACACGGCAGATCTGCTTAGTTACTTTATCATGCCACGGAGTGTTACTCATGGGACAGCAACACTTGTCAGGGAGGATATCGTAAGAAACCCTCAGCCCTGCAAGGCTGCAAAGCTGCAAGAGCGTGCTCCCACAGTTCCATTTCAGGACCCTGGTAGTGCGTGCCTTACATAAGGGATATTTGCTTGCTCTCCAACTGCAACTATGAGGTTTACTCGTGTGGTCCACTGCATAATAAAAAGACTAGACAGATAATATTACCATCAAATTGCACAAATGTGCTATTATTGCTGGCTCGTTTCAAAAATAATTCCACCAAAACAGATGTAATGCTTCTGCCAGCTTTTTTCCTATTCAGAGGTGAGCAGTTGGGAAACAGAATGAGTGTCCACAACCTCTATTCACACATTTTAAACGAATAAATAGAAAGAGAGGATCTGAGCGCACCGCGCTGAACACACAAATGCTAATGTAATTTGACAGTTGGCTATGGCCACATTTCAATTCCTCCTCCTCCTCCTCCTCCTCCTCCTTCTCCTCCTCCTCTGTAGCATAATTCAATTAGTCAATTAGGTTGGACTGCCTGGCATGGCCTTCAGGCACATCCTTGGAAAAGATCGGGGTCCATGCAGCAGGCAGGGGTCGACAAAGGTCAAGCCGTTTCCACTGACCTGCTTCTCCGCCGGTCTCCCATGGCGCTTCTCTGTCTGGTGGAGATGGACCCTATTGAAAATGATCAATGGTTATCGATGTTCGGTGAAAGGGAAATCAATTATGGACACAGCGGTGTGTTCGGGGAGTTGGAGCTATTTGGACGGAGTTCTTACGGGGAGCCTAATTCTGAAACTCATCCCCATGGCGCTACAAAGAACTCCCTGTGGCACAATCGCCCCCCAGCTCTTTCTAAATAGTCGATTAAGAGGGGCTGAGATGTTCCCAGAACACAATAACGGACGTACAGTCGCAATCATGGCATGAAAGGAACCCTGTTGTCCAGCCAGCTATTAGAGCAAGATGGAATCACAGGTTCTTGTCTTCCCCAACGATGGCTGCCATTACGGAAACAATTACCAGGAATAAACTGTGATTATTATTTCTTTGAAGGTCAAAGGTGTAAGTCGCATGGTTTTCAAAATGTTCCCTCCGTGACCAAATTTACGCTGTGTGATTGGGTGAGTAGATGAAGGGTTAGGAAGGCCAGATGTATGATTGCACTATTACGCACACTCTGTTTCTCCAAGTCTGTGTCTGATGAGACCGTTTGTAGCAACATTTCAGTCAGATTCAGAACTTTTGATGTAACTACCCATCTCCTCCCCCTAAAAAATATATATAATTTTGAATTATATTTTTGTTGCCATGCTCGATATAGATTTTCACAACCAGCCAGTCAGCGCCTGGAATAGAAATCAGTTTTACCGCTTATCTCAAGAAAAATGTAGCTCACGCAAATGTCTCTATAACCATACAATTTCTATTTGCTGGTAAATTGTGCGGCTTCTTTAACCAGTGTTATCTGAATGGCTGCAGGTTCCCCTATATTTGAATTTGCTGTTTGTAGTCCTGTGTTGTGTAAGTCTGTGTCAGGGTTATGTTAATTGACTTTCTCCAGGTGGTTTTATGCCATTTTCAGATCGGAAAAACAGACTTTCCAACAACATCTCCCCAGTGGGTCTCTCCCTCAACTTTCCAACATAATTTCCCTACTCTGGGGTAAAAACATCCATCATAATTTGCCAGGAATAGATATTTTACTTCAGTGGGAATTTGAAGGCATACCTGCTCCTTGGTGCATGACTGAAATGGAGTCTACGCACAGTTTTCCTTTTGAATCTGGTTCCAATGCTGCAAAGTCAACATCAAACACACCTAGCTAATTGCAGAGTGTAGAACATGGGTTAAATGGATCTCAGCTCCACAAATGAGATGGTCATTCTAGGTCATTCAATTAAATAGAAATGTTGTTTGGCCAGGGTGAGCAGACTTAACGCTGGAAGCAAAGCAATGTTATGGGTGAAAACACATGTTCTTTGAAGCCCTTCAATATCGCAGACACAAAGAAAAAGACATTAAGAATATCTTCCATTATTCATAAAGCGAACACTGTGAGCACTGATAAGGTGCAGATATTTAGATGACTACTTATGACTGCATTTGAAGATATGCAATATGCAGTATTGCCCTTCGCAATATCTGACCATGATGAAAGGCATTAGTCTTCAACCAAATCAGTTTAAACCCATCCTTCCTCATCTCCCGTCATTTTCTTATATTCATGAAGTGAAGTGTCCACTCTGCTAGACTGTGCCGCCAGATCCAAACGCATTATACAGGCGTGAAGATGAATAGACGGGGTCCTGGGCTGAGGTGGATATTATTATAGAGATAGATTGCGAGTTGAGCTGATGTAGGCTGGCTCTGGGAGACGGCCTGTGCACTGCTGTACAGCTGATCAGTAACACTGACAGGAAGGAGAGAGTGAGACCATGGAGAAGACAGCCGCAGAAAAGGTCACGGGAAACAAAGTCGAGCACTTCTTATTGTACGACGAAGCAGCTTAGGGCAGTTGCCCTTTCCAGGCTGTCACACGCAGATCCAGATTTGTTTTGATATAGCAACCTTTCATGTTGCGGGATTACATGTAGTTTTAATAATGGCCGTGGCGGTGGGTGCGGTCGGAATGATCATTAAATGACCCATGCTGTTTGAGTTAATGGACAGAGCAATGGAGACATAATTACGTGCAATTACGCAACATCGCCTGTCTGGATGTTGCCATTCGGGCCTCTGAAAGTCAAACATGGTATAAGCATTTCATCAACGTGTCACAGCATGAATGTCTGCAGCCAAGTACAAGACATTTGACTATGTACACATATAATAAATACGGATTAGGTATTATTGATTCCATTCTGGTTGTTTGTTAGAGTCCATGGAATGTCATACCTCCAAAGACATAATTGTCGCAGCAGTCTAAATATGCGGGGTCCCTAGTAATTATTACATCTGAGAGAGACAGAGAGAGGATGGTGAAAAGGTAGGAGGGGGGGAAGACAAGCAGAGGGTAAGAGGACAGAAAAGAGAATTGCGTGTGTGTTTGTGTGTGTGTATGTGAGAGAGAGAGAGAGGGAGAGAGAGAGAGAGAGAGAGAGAGAGTGAGAGCAAAGTTGTTTAATTGGGTATTTGCTGCCTCAGGTTGTGGCTTTAGCCATGGTGAGATCGGCATCATTATAGTCTCACACCAGGTTTTAATTCCGTCCTAGAACGCCATCTTAATGTGGTGCTCCACTTGGAATCACAAGCAGGTTGCGTAAACCTTTTCCCCATTAAATAGCTTCTTTCTTCAGGATAATTCAAACCTTAACTCAATTTGTTTTGACCTGATTCTTTATGCTTTCAGTTTAGGCAAATACATAAGTTATATGTTCCTTTTCAGTCTGTTTTAAGCCTTTCAATGCAATGTTCATTGCATGCTTCACTTTACCACGTTTTCTCTTTGCTTGCTTTGCCTTCCGGAGCAAATACAATTCCCTTCAACTCACACACACCGAGACACTAACATAAGCACACACCAACCTTGAGTGCATGAACAATTCAATTCCACCCAACTCCCCCTACTTAGCTCCAAACCATGGGTCTCTGGAAAGATGTTTTTGACCATAGGTTGTTGCAGACGTTGCGGACCAACTCTCGGTCCCTCAGGCCATGACAACACAGCTCCGATGAACCCTGTCAACTCCATTACCTGCTGATCTGAAATGACTGTCTGACCTTTGAGAGAACAGACGGGTTTAAATCTAGCTCACAATTGTAGACTCTGTCAGGAATCACAATGGCAAGAGCTCAGCAATGGAGCACTTGCAAACTAACAATGTACATTGTTACCCCTGCCTCTGAGGACATCCGGAACAGGATGTTGAAGACTTCAGGTTTTGTGACTTTTAAAGTGTATAGAAGTCAATTTATTTTATCCTACAACACTGGCTAAAGGCACTGTAATGAATGCTATGATATTATAGAAGGTTCTTAAAAAATTCTGTAAACTGTTTGTCATTATTGATGTCAAATCCATATCACCTAATAATCCCAGAATCATTCCTTAAAGCTTTCTGAAATTAGTCTCTTGCATTCAATCTTGGTCAACAGAAGGACACAAAAATTGCAGAAAGGGTTTTCTCAGATCAATGCTATAGGTCAGGCCCCTCTCCTGTATCAGTAGAATCAATACCGGCACATCAAAGGAATATGCCATTGTACTTGCTTAACAAGTGCAGAAAGGCCAAACCCTGAAGGATCAACCCAATAAAGTGGGTCAGAAAGAAAACACTCCAATTGGGTCAAATGATAATGTGCCACTGTTGGAGATGTATTTCTGTTCAGTCTGTGTGTACCATGCTCGAGTGTGTGTATGTGTGTGTGTGTGTATGTGCGTGCGTGTGTGTGCGTGCGTGCGTGTCTGCATATTTGTGTATTGTTTCATTGTCCTTGTACCCATTGTCTTGTCTCGTTCTTATTTTTCCCAATATCAGCCTTTCTATGTACAGTAGGAACCCATGTGTAAATAAATCCACTCAGCTTAATAAGTGATTGCTAAGCATTTGAACCCCATAAGTATATTTGCTGGCCTAGTAAGACACCATAATTGATGAAACCGCAGTAATCCCATTGCCGACACGGCAGTTCTTAATTTATTAGTATTTTATTTGCTGTTGAGTTGGAAATTATTATATCCTGATTTGTATCTATAGGCGTCCCCTAACAGGTGATCAACAATGAATGTAGTAATCATATTCAAATCTTATCAGACGGTGGAGTGCCTTGAGATTGGTCTGGAGTCTATTGGAGGGTTATGTGCCTGACACTAAGGAGAGGCAGTGCATTTGTTCCCTCTGCTGTCTTCCTCTCAGGCAACGGAGATCCCATTTATTCCCTGTTAAGGATTATGTAAAAGGGTTCACACTTCAAACTCATTTACGTGAATTTCTAACAAAGCATAGCACTATTTATCTTGCCAAAAGGGTTGAAGTTAAATTAAATGTTGTTTATCATGGTGAAACCTAATCCTATAGAATGGGGAGGAAAAAAAACACATATTCACTTGAAGTTAATCAAATACCCCTGCACTGTCGACTGTGCTTTTTGCCAAGAAGCAATTTGTGAAACGATGACAACGTGTCTTCAATATAAGTAGGCGACAATTTGTGGCCGAGCTTTAATGCCAAGCTTTGTCGACAAGATGCTATGTTGCTGACATACCGCTCCCACATCTACAGAATTACTGTGAGTGTGAACAATTACATTGGCGTGCACAATTAATGTAAAGGTCCCCGCTGACAATTTGTGCTGTCCTTGTTGCTTGGTCAAACAAGCTCACCAAACGCTAGTTAGCAATGGGGTTAGACTTATTACCCGTCGTTAGAATTGTACTTATTGATGTGTTTGCAACCACTATAGTCCAAGGAACGTAGACAAATATGACCAATTGCTCATCAGACTTTCTGAGCAGGCAAACAAGAAGCGGGTATTAAAATGATGTGATTGGGATTAAGAAAAAAAAACTAAATAAAATAGAAATCTTGTGGTTGGGGAATTTGGGAATTCCTTGGCTTTTGGTACAGACAAACATGTTTTCTTTGGCTTTGAGTCCAAAAAAACAAGTATTCTTTGGCTTTGGATACAGACAAAAAGGTCTGATCTTTTGTGACTTTAGGTTTTTGTGTGGTGCACTAAAATGCCAATTTTCCAATACATCTCCTAGGCTACAAATCTCCCACAGATATTTCCAGCCCCATTTACCCCAGGACTCATCGTTCTATTGGCCGAGCCCAACCAATGGCGCACGAGCCTGAGACGCAACACCATGGCAACGGCATGCAGCGATCACGCCACAGAGTCATACAATTAGAGAATACTGGAGATATATTGAACTCTGTAAAGACACTGACATATGGTTGACTTTGTTACCTGTCGGAGCTCTACAGAGGATCCGTAATGAACTCCCGTTGGCCCCAAAGCGTCTCTCCGGGCTGTTATGTCTGCTCTGGGCTTTGTTTGAATGCCTTTTCTGCAGGTAGGTTTATTAGTGTCATGAACCTGACCATGGTCAATGCATCAAATATAATTTGTCTTGCCATGTCAACATGTTGACTTATGTGCCAAGAGGGAAGATTGTGTCGAAGATTAAATATGAACGCACACAGTTTATTTAGTACATGGACAGATGGATAATATTAATCTATTGAAAGATAATAGTGGGCAGAGAAAGATCCCAAGTTAATTTGGGATGATCATTAAGGAACATGGTTAGTTGGAAGAAAAGATCCTTCCGGACAGACACTGTTTATGGTTTACACGGTCTCACCTGACCAACTTGAATGACATTGTTAGAATTCCGTCTGAGCCTTGGTCTGTGAATCCTCTGTAGATATTCTTGGTTGTAGAGGCTCAGGTATGTGTAATTTAATACATCTGTCCTGTGATGCACTCACCACTTCTGGTGCCGTAACTATGGTTACCCAATTTTTCCCCGGCCTTCCAGATTGGCAATCATAGCCCCTGGGAAGGCCTTGAGCGCAGGACACATTGATTTCCTAAACCGACCAAACGATAACTGAAAATTAACATATCTAGGTAATTACCTTCATAAGTCTGCACCCGTTTATCATCCTAATGTATAAATTACTTTCTGTAGAGATAAATTCATTTTAATTTCCTTCAAACCACTTAACTTTTCCCGCCTCAGGATTACACGATATTGCATGACCCAGCAGTTGCAAGAGGTCGTCGTATATAATATACAGTATTTAAAGTACATGGGACAGCATGCTTCTTTGCGTGACGGGGTATTTGCGTTTGCTTTGTAAATCCTGATTTTATTTTCGGAGTTGTTTTCCCGCTCCATGTTTGATGTCGTTGTATGAGATGATAAATACTTTTTAACAAGGTAGGATCAGCGTTCCATTCCGAGGTGTCTGGAGGCACTTTTGCCTGTTTTCAAGCCTGAAGCTCTTGGATTCTCAGTCCTGAAGATGTTGTAGAAAGGTACTAATGATTCTCTTCAGCGGTTGATGGGCCACATAAAGTGTTGTCGTGAGTTTCAACAACGTTTTTTTGTCAAATTGTGTTCTTCTTGTGTAATGGCTTCGTTGAATACTCCATTTCCATTTCTTTTGGGAGGGAGTGGCATTTCATTTTTGCAGCACGCCCTGCATATTGGCACGCCGGCCGCTCAGTGTAACGGCAGTAGGCCCACAAAGTAAGTCACAGAATCTCTTTTTTATTTGAGTGTCGAAGCTCAAGGCAAGGGTTCGCTGCTACCGCTGCTGGTCTGCATGCATGGCAAATATACCGAATTGTAGCTACTAGACAGCATTCAGGTTAGCAGTGACAGCAGCAAGTCCAAAATTTTTTTATTATTATTGACTCACACAGAGTTGACTGACTGAGACATCTAATTTGCAGCAGGGCTCTATCTGCAAAGCACAAACCATGAAAGAGAATCTCACCGAGAAAGAGTAAACACCAAATCAAATCAGATGTATTTGTATAGTACATTTCATACACAAATGCAATTCAACAAGCGCAACAACCAGAAAACAAAAAAAACGAAAAAGGTAATGAAAAGAAATAAAATATTTGTATTCAGAGAAATAGAACAGGTCCACCAAATGCAAGAGATAACCTACCCATTTTTAATCTGGATTCAAAATGAGTAAGGCTAGGAGTGAGTCTCAGATCTTCCAAAGAGTGCCAATTCCCGTTTTATTCCGGGGATGGTGAGCAAACCTGGTCCTGATGACCAAAGCGGTCTATAAGGTTCATATTGCATTCTGCATGTCTGTAATATATTGTGATCCCAAACTATTTAGTGTCCTGAAGATTAGCAACTCTCTGACAAACAAGGAGCCAGTGTAGTGATTTGGGTCTATAAGGTTCGTATTGCATTTAGCACCCCGCCTCTCGCCCGAAGTCGGCTGGGATAGGCTCCAGCCCCCCCGTGACCCTGCATAGGATAAGCGGTTCTGATAATGAATGGATGTCTGTAATATATTTTGATCCCAAACTATTTAGTGTCCTAGTAGTCTTAGTAGATTAGCAACTCTCTGACAAACAAGGAGCCAGTGTAGTGATTTGAGAACTCAAGTAATGGGATCATATTTTTAGCTTTTGTTAAAAGTCAAGCCTCAGCATTCTGACCAAGCTGGAGTCGTCCAAGTGTATACAGTAGACCATTACAGTTGTCCAGCATACTAGTAATAAATGCATGAATGCATTTTTCTATGTCTTGCAAGAGTCTTGCAATGTTTTTGAGCAATAGTATGCAATTTATTTTTTCCAAGTTGATGGGGCTGTTGAAATATAGGTCTGGGTCAATGATGACACCAAGATTTACAGTTTGGTCCTTAGGTTTTGTGAGACCTCGACTCAAGATGTGTTCTTACTTTCATCCTTTAGCACCAAATTGCTAATTTTTTCCCTTATTTAGCTGAAGGAAATTCTGGCAAATCCAGTCATTGACTTGCAGTTATACAATTGCCTGGTGGTCATTTGGCGAAATAGCTATGTCAAATGGAGTGTCATCTGCATAACTGTGGTAGGTGATCTTGTTGTTTTGCATAATTTAACTTTAACAGAAGCATGTAAAGACAGATTAGTGAAGGCCCTAAATCTAACCCAAGAGGACCTCTGCATGTCACATTAATTAGCTCACATGCCAATAGACACAAAACGGTTCTGGTTTTCTAAATATTACTTATCCAGTTTAAGAGTGTACCGGAAAGGCCAAAACACTTTTCCAATCTTTCCAGAAATATTCTATTGTCAATAGTATCAAATGCAGCGCTACTATCCAATAACACCAAGATAGAAATCTTGCCAGAGTGGGTGTTTTGACAGATTTCATTTAAAACTTTAACAAGAGCAGTGGTTCAGTTTCAAAGTGGTCACAATCCTGATTGGATGGTGTCATGGCAGCCAGTGATGACTAAGAAGTCCTTTAGTTGTTGTAAAACAGCTTTCTCAAAGATATCTCGCAGATTAGAAATAGGTCTGTTGTAGATAATAATGGAAGCATCAAGGCTCTGCGTTCGTAGAAGAGGTTTAATGGCTACAGTTTTCAGGGACTTTGGGAAAGATATCAGATCGCAGAGAGCACTTGAATTTAGTTACAGGAAAGAAGCATGTGGGGAGAGCTTCCAGGTAACACATGGACATCTTAAGATGTTGGATTGTTTATTTAAGAGTATTGTTGTCAACGCTTTGAAAGTGTGCTATTTTTGCCACATTACTTTCATTTAAATGTGGGGACTGCCAGCAATAAAATAATGTGTAAAAAAAAAGAAGCAAGCGTATTGCATTTTTGAGATCATGCGTTGTGATCCAACAAGGACATGATCAGTTACCAATAGACTAATCAGACTCATACATTATTAGCAAATATTTAAATGTTTAACCTCAATGTGTTTTCTAAACTTAAATTTGTCTTTGTCTGATAGCACTTTTTTCAAGAGGAGGCATGTTGGTAGGACAGTTATTACAGTGTTTAATAACCTCTTTATTACCCCCTTTTAAAGGACAGTGGGAACTAAAGGCTATCGTAAACTTGCAATTTAAAAACTAAGGTTCTTTTTGACGCAGGACAAACAGCTCAAGGTTCTCCTTCAAACAACACACAAACAATAACGATGGAACCCCAACCTTGTGCTTTCCCAGAGCGTGCACCATGTGCACGCTGCCGTAGTCAGCTATTTAAAAAACTGAAAATATCCGGTCTCATTCACTTTAATCTTACATCTTTCAATCGGATATTTACCATCCCAACGAGTTTGCTTTGACACACTAAGCATGTGTCTTCAGTTGAATTATTAGCATTGTACCTCAAAAATGCCCTTTTACCATTTGTATTGACTGCAATAAATATGTGTTATGCATGTGATGTTTTACTCATTGTTGACATCACTTCTTCTAAAGCCAGTAATGAGTCACTAACTTCACAAAATGATTTCAGGGAGATTGGAAGAGCACTATAAACAACAGTGAACACACATACAACACATCGAGGAAAGAACACAATTGAACAAAACACGAAGACTTAACTTTGCACAGCTGAACAGACACAGATCAGTGGGAACTCCTGATCATAACTGACAGTTATCACAGATCTCCAAGGGCCGACATGCTACTCACACGATGCCAAAACAAACAGCTCAAGTCATGGCTTTAAGTCTGAAAATTCGTATCGGTCTGACAGAGAACAATTAATCTCTAAGCCACTTCTAGCATAAAGGAGTATGTTTAACTGCCAGTTAAAACGGCCTTTTCTTTTTTTCGGTAGATTCCAGCAGCAAACATTATATTATATCGCTAAAGAAACATATTAAGGCTTGATAGGCACATTTTGAATTGAATCGTTTGATGAGTTAAGTGTTTCTTTATTCGTTTAAGTACTTGTTTGATTTCTAAACGACTTAAAATAAGTTATTCTTACTTTGGAAAACTAACCTCTAAATGCTAGAGTTGATCAGGCGTCAAAATAACAAAGGGTTTAGATTTCCGGCAATGAAATTCATCCAACTCGCCTTACCAATTTATACATACGCAGGGTTATCGCCTAACCTTTTTGAGGTATGCCAATTACCGAGTGTATTGTAGAAACAACCTAGTTTAACGTATTATAAAGAGCAAGTCGGTTTTTATACTGCCGATGTCTCTGATCGCAAGTTGCATGTGAAAAATACATACTGTCATCTTTAACTGTCTTTAATCTTATAAATATATAATCTTCTCTCTCTCGTGACTCTCACTAAAATGTTGTGTGGTGCCTGGTTGCAGAAAATCTTAAAACAGGTATTGCAGTCTAACAGACACAATTTCATTTTCCTCATTTCGAGAGCTGTATTAACTTTAGCATCTCAAGGTCAAAGGATTTTTGGAGGCTGTCAGTCTGGCTGCTGGCACAACAAGGGGAACCATCCTACCTATTGAGAAGGATTATTTTTGTCAAGTGCTGCACTCAGGAGCCTACATATCAAAGCGTCATGCCAATATATGTCTGTCACTGTAGCTATCCATCACCAGTGATTTGTGACACCATAGCCGCAGCCAAAGTGCTTACTACAACGTTGTTGAATTAAAGCAAACAAGCTTGTCTGGCCAAGAATTGCATGCAAATCGAAAGAGATAGGGGACTGCAATGTGAAAAACTCCAAGATTTATTTCAAAAAGGGCACATGCACTGTAAATATCACAGATGTATTCCCTGGCAGGATTTTAGACATGTTAAATGCACAGGAAAACAATTATAAGGGGCTTTGTTATAGGATTAGTGTATAGGTTTGTTACAGGACGCTAGCAAAAACTGTCACACTCATGCACACACACTCACAAAGGCTCACACACACACAAACACACGCACACACACACACACGCTTGTAAAACAAACATAAATTTCATTATAGTTAATTTACGAAAGTGCTTTAATTGCATTGATTAGAATATTTGTTTGGCTCATTGACTATGTGGTTAACAACTGAAGCTTTAGGTATGCTAAAGCTAGTGTGCTTGTAGTTGACCAGGGATTGTGCACTCTCAGCAGGTTATTTCGAAAAAGGTCGGAGAGTTCCAACATTGTTCTGGCAGCAGAGTACACTCCATGTAATCACAAATGGCTAGGTTATTGTTTTCCTGGCAGAAAAGCTCAGATTTCGAGATTTGTGCTTAAAACATGCAGCCTAATAAAATATTAAGGTCCCCTGCAGATGCTATAACGTCAGTGGCTGAATAATAGACTCATTCTTTTTTTTTTCTCCTGCTTAGTACCTCAAGACAGATTGAATCTTAAAATACTAGTGGTTGTTTGATTTTTTTTTTGTCACAGAGGATACACCAAATTCAATTGAGCCGAGTGTGACAACATTGGCTGGTAGGGAACAGTGGGTAAAACATCCCGATTTAATGGCATGGTGAGGGAGCGGATCTGTCTGACCAAGTAGCCCACTTTCCCCTGAGATATGTTGACATCAGGAGACGGACAGGCAGATACATTAGCACAATGTACCCGCGACTGACATACAAGACGGACCAGCTTGCCCTATTTCACTCAATCAGGCGGCGAACACATCCCCGAGTCACACCGACGTTGTGCCCTTGCTGCGGAACCTCGCGACAACCCACGAAAACGGTTCGCAAGCAATTTCAATTCGAAGTTAGCCAAACAAATAACCACGGATGAAAATTGACGGGAGGTATTCATACCCTTATTTGCCTGCTAGGAATAGCCATGATACATTCCCAACACTGGCACACTGCCCTTTCTTTGCGTGTAGCCACAGCAGTCACTTTAATAGAAACTCTCATGTCCCAGGCAGGTCAAGTGGGCTCACTACGGTAGGCCTGTCTCTATTCAGCTGCATGGCAGGGGAGACTGGATTGGCTCTATTGGTCATTGAAGGACGGTCTGACGATCAAGACGCAGCAAAACCTCTATGTTGGGTGCTGTATCTATCCTGCTGGGGTTCTGCTTATGTTTTCAGTGTACTCAGTGTGAAAAAATAAAAGAAATATCATGGCTGTGTTGTCTACCGTGGTCTGTGGACCTGTATGCCAACCCTGTCTAGAGGCCCCCCCCCCCTCCTCCTCCTCCACAACCCCCCCGGACCTTCGACCCTCCCCTCCTCCACACGCCAACCACCTAGAATGAATGATCTACACCTCCAGCTACCTGGCTTCCTCCATCAAACCTGCCCAGCTCTCATAATGAATGATAGAGGGGGACAATGCCCTATTTTCGCAGCGGAGTCATCCGTCATGCCAGACGCGACGGAGCCCCCAGAGTTTCATCATTTTCAGCTATTGCTCAGACACTGTCTGGCTGTTGAGAGTAACAGGAGAGGAGGGACCACATCATCCAGACATCTGGTTCCTTTTTAACTGCACCTAAGTGAGGGGGAGGGGGCCCTTGTATCTATTGGTGAACTCATTAAGGGTTAACTGTATGTAATAACGATATTTGTGTATTGTGTGTTTCGATATGATCATTTAAATTATATTGATTGCATGCAACAGGCAACCAATTGGCAACAGGACGTTGCGAGACACGTGCTTTTATTTACCAGCTAATGTGTTCTCAAGTTGGGCTTGAATGTTTTCGGAGACGTTTTTACCAACGGCCTACTTGACTCGTCTCTCGTGTCAGCCATACATTAATCGGGTTCTATAACCTATTTCATGTGTTTAACGCTTAATTAAGCTGCAGATTATATTAGGTGGCGTGCCAAGGCAGACATCTGGAGTTTTAATATCAATTTGCAGGTTAGTCGGGTCACTTTCTATCACTTGCCAAGGCTGCTTAGACCCTGTGGTCTTGTCGTTCCCCCACAACCCCAGACGCCCCACACCTGAACCCGGGCTCAGCATCCTGCCGATCAAATCTATTTTTGGGCTCGTAGCCTTGTCATGATCAAAATGGTTGTCTCTTAATCACCACTAAGCTGACTGAATAGGAGAGTTGTTGAACACATTCCGATACTATGTAAGTAACGTAATGTGTATTTTGGTGTGTGTCTGTGCTTTTAACATATAAAAAATACTCTCCCCCAGAAAAAACAAATGATTTAATGGTTGATCAGAGGGGAGAGTGACAGAAGCCTTGTGTAATTTATTCCCCATTTTACCCCATGAATATTTCTCATGACAAGGCAAATAACAACATGAAATTCCTAAGTCTGTGTGACATTCAAAACCGAACACACGCTGCGAACACTCAGGCACTGGAACATCGACTCATTTATTTGTTTTAGCCCGTTGTATCAAGCCACCAAACTTAAAAATGGACAGACAAGTGTCTCTCGATCCCCCTTCAAGGCCCCCACCCCACCCATCCCCTTCCCTCACCCCCCACCTGTTCACCAGGTGATGAATGTTATTTACATGGCGGAGGAAGCGTTCTGAACGCTCCATGTAAGGCACCTGGACGCTTGCAGGCAGAGACAGAGTGCCCTTAGATAGGAATCCAACAGCACTATATATCTGGGTAATTAGAGTCTCCCCTCAGGATCTTTCTCCACAGAACACAGGCTATTATGTAGGCCACAGAGAAACAATACAGGGAGAAGGCCAGCCAGTGGTACCACAGCAGAGGAATTAACTTGGTGGAGTTTTCCCCCTGGCCCCTCAAAAGATTGGATAATGAGACTTTGCTGAGTGTCAGGGGTTGGGTACAGTGCAGTGTGGAAAGCCGTGAGGCGTAAACAAATCATAGCCTTGTACGCAGGCCACCGGGAAAAAGCTCGACTCTTCATTGTCTTTCAAGTGCAATAAAGGGTTTGCTCTCCGGAATCCGCTGAATTTCCAGCAAAAAAAAAAACAAAAAAAAAAACTTGCGGTGGGAGAAAAATCTGGAAATTTCACTTTAGAATACTATTTAAAGCGCCGGAGGTTTTGACAACAGCAAAGTGCTTTTCACTTTGGAAGAGAGACCGCATGAAATGAAAAAGGGACGGAAGGCGGAACACAGAATTGGGATAACTGCAGTGGTGAACAAAAAAAAAATTGTAACAATGTAACAATGTTTGGATGTCGTAGTACACCCAGACAGCAGTCAGAGGGTCTGTAATTGATCACGTTGCAGCCTTCTCTCGCTCCTGCTTTGAATGTTCAAATGGCCAGTCCTACAGGTTGATGGATTAAAGCTGGCTAGGAGGGAGGGTACGGCCCCCCGCTACAGAGAAATGACATATGCTCGCTAATCCTCCGCGAGGTTCTTTGTGTGTTGTAGAAAAAAAATGACTGCGTGGTTAATGGCGACGTGGCCACAAGCGATTGTGTGCACAGGTCCGCTCGCCGATTCCCTCCCCTCCAGCGTTTCCCCGCGTCCTCAGCTCTTCCTCTGTGCTCGCGCCTATTGAATCAGTGGGTTAGGAATCTCATTAAGCAGTCGTCCTCGTCCCTCCTCACCCAGGCCTGCTCACCTCCTTTTAATCAGATGCCGGGGGTTCATGCAAAAAAAACAAAAAACACTCCACTGTGTCTGGAGGAAACTTAACTCATTGGAAATGTATTTACACACCCAAGGTTGAATGGAATGTAGGTGAGATCGCCAGCTACTGTACGAGTCGGCATAAACAAACAAACTGACAGACTCCACTCGCACACATCCAGTCCCAATGCATCACGGAATTACACAGCGCCGGGACTTTGGCCCTGAACATGTATGCACGCTCACACCTACACGGCATTGGCTCACACACTGACATGCGTGAACGCGAACCTGCAAGTCAGCAAACCTCCGCCCAGACAGGAAAGTCATTAAGGTTGATGTTGGTCTGGAGGGTTTAACTAAGGCCGAGAATGAGGTCAGCGAGGAAAGGACAAACAATATCGTAACGAACCCGCGCCGTTTGATAAACCGGCCAGCAGGCAGCCCTCTCTCTGCCCCAGCGCCGCGACGGGGAGACCACCTGTCATTTCCAAGAGGATTCCCAACTCATTCATCAGTCCTGTTGCTCTTTCGAGGGCCCACACCCGTCCGTCTCTTCTTCTCTTCTCCGTCCAAGACGTTTCCTGAGAGCGACAGACGCAGCGGCCCCGGGGAGGGCTCCCTCCGGGCTCGGGAACGCCGGAGCGAACACGAGTGCGCCCTCATATCTCGCCCCGGCCCTGCGGGGGGGGGCAGGTGCGTTCGCTCGCCCCGGCTGCGACTCGCGCGGGTCAACACGTCGCCCCTGACCTTGATCCCGCTAATCTGCCGCAGCAACGGCACACCTGGTGGGGGGGGGGTGGGGGGGGGGGGAGGAGAGCGGACAGAGGGCGGGAGGGAGGTGATGAGCGGGCGGGCGGACCGACAGACGGACAGACGGGGGGAGTCAGGTGTCAGTCGGTGACACGGCAGGTCGCAGAGGACCCTCCAGAGTGGCTCTGCCTCAAAGAAGCGCTGACACGGAAAGAGAGAGGGGGAGCGCTGCCCTCTACCCGTTCACCCCCCCGGGGACCTGGGCCGACGTCACCGACCCCGCCGTTACGGCCATGAAACATTCACACGACTCCCGTGAGGACCGGGCCGCGTCGGAGACCCGGCACGGGGTGAGGGGGAGGTTGGCTCGACCCGACGAGCCGTTGTTGTTCAGGAAGGTTGTTGTTTTTTTAATGTAGTGGACTTACTACTACGCCGCTCACCTGTGAAGGGGCTGGTCAATGAGCCGTGCTCACTGCTCCGGATGTTGCGAGGCTGATTGGATCGTCTGATTTACGAATTGCCGATGCAGACGTGCCATTTCCACGCGTGGCAAACAGATCGGCACGGCGTCTCGGGACAACTCCCAGCAGTGTTCACCCGTCGGTCGACCGTGACCATCCACAGACGAAAGTTTGCAGGAATCGTCCGGATTCAGACTTTCTTTTTCTCACGTCTCATTAACAGTGGTGTGATGTGCGTCTGGCAAAGGCAACCCTGATCCAACTGCGAGCTGTCTCTTCTCGGGGTCAAGTATTGTAACGGCAGACGCGTTCTCTGCCTTAATGCAAAGAACTGATCTGGGAGCTGGCTTTAACGATTCAACGGAACTCGCGCCTCGTCCTTTGTTCGTAAATCCTTATCGCTTTGCATTTAAAATCACGGTCAATTTCCCCCCCAGTGGCAGTCAAATAAAACAGACGAAGAAAGAAACGTTTTGGTTCAAAACGCCAAAGAGATCCATTTCATTCTGTGGCTAATGTAAATTCCAGTGAAAGGGCTGTTGTAAAGGCAAAGAGAAAGAGACAGACAGAGAGAAAGATAGACTGAGAGAGAAAGAGAGAGAGAGAGAGAGAGAGCGAACAAGCAAGAGAGAGAGAGAGAGCGAACAAGCTAGAGCGAGAGAGAGAGAGAGTGAGAGAGAGAGAGAGTGAGAGAGAGAGAGAGAGAGAGCCATGACGTGAGTGGCCTTGCAGGGGCTTGGGCCCTGTCAGACCATTACAGTAAATATGCACCCTCCTTTCCCAGTTGAAGAGAGACATTTGGAAAAATGCAGACTGCTGCGATAAGGGTGGATATGACAGTTCTTTTTTTCCGTTTCTCTCCTTTACCTCAATCTCTTCAACACCCCCCCATTGTCCGGTGTACTTTTCTCCCCCCTCCCCTCTCTGTCTATCTTCCTCTCTCTCCTTTTTTCTCTCTCCCTTCCTTA
>JAVQJS010048309.1:0-23642 GCA_036024795.1 Galaxias rostratus | reverse complement strand
GACCCACCTGCAGCACAATGCTCCTCGTCGGCGCCATTCTCGCAGTCTCTCTCGCCGTCGCATCGCCATGACAACGAGACACACTTACTGGCGGCGCCCCCGCAGTCGAACTTCTCCGGAGGGCACGTCTGCCGACCTGTAGGGTGGGACGGGGGGGATGAAAGACAGAGTCAATGGAACAGTCAGATAACTGGGTTATCACGTTGCTCAAATCGATTGCCCTCTCAAATGGTGGCAATTAAAGAGGACTGGGAGAAACAGAAGAGGACAGACTCACACATACACACACCACACACACAAACACACACACACACACACACCACACACACACACACACACCACACACACACACACACACACACACACACCACACACACACACACACACCACACACACACACACAAACCACACACACACACAAACACAAACCACAGACACACACCTACACACACAGATCTGGACCATCTGATGAGGATTTCTGTACTGTTCCCTTGGTGGAACCTGGAACAGGGAGAGGTTCATCAATACGTTCATTGTACGTAGAATGAGACCATTTGACTTGAAAATGTCAAATGTACCCACAGACCCTATGGTTCAAAGATAAGACCACTGTCCATATTTTTGACCACTTCTGGTTTTCTTATCTTCTTTTAGCATTGTTATGGAACACTACCACTCGCCACAACGGTGCTCCAACCTCACCTCTAACTTCTGGTCCCAGAAGGTCTCAGTCCCAGAACCCTTTATTAAGTATGTTGTTATATCGATGCAATACTGCAATCGTCCTTTAAAATGTTCCATTCGTCGGCAAGAGATGGTTAAGGAATGTGTTATAAAATGACAGAAAGTCTGACAGACGAAGAAGTGAAAAAGGCAAAAATTGGAGTGAGCAGAAAACACAAAGTAAAGGTTGAAAAGAGATTGATGCTAATAGGCAGTTTACAAAGAGGAAGGGATAGAACAGAGTAGGATCCATCACTTTGAGGACCCAAACTATGAATTAGGAAACAGCGCATTCATGTCGGAGTGCTCATTCTTTGCCCCACAATCATTCAGCCAAGTAGAAGGTACAAAAAAGGCTTCTCCATTATTGAAAAGGGCTTATGGTGGCCAAACATTGGGCTTTAATGGCAGCAACATGCAGGGAGTTCTTAGCTCTCTAGACCTCTTAGCCCACTAACCCTGTATGTACTGGATTCAGACCAAGTTCACTGACTGGGAGGCAAAAAGAGTGCTTTACTTGTTTGTCATGACTTGGAAGAGAGCGGGAAGGAATTTGGAGGCAGGGGGAGGGGTCAAATTGTATGTAAAAAGAGCAGCTTTAGAGTGACGTAATTAGACTTAATGCAGTTTATTTACTTTTAAGACTTTAGACTTGTTGAAAACTGAACACATAAAATAGGACTATTAATGTGATACAATATACAGTGAGGATGTTAAATTATCCAGGCTTACTAGGACAGTCCGCTAGGTTGAATCAACATCCACACGTATCAGCCATGCATCCAGTCATCTGATACCTGGTGCCCCAGTCAAAGGACACTGATAGCAGGTACAGGGATTGAAATGGAGCCCATTCCGTGGATATAACCAAGGGGCACCCGGGTTTTGATTTACAATGGCACCGACTTAGAAACTAAATTTACCCTTCTATTTCAAGGAGGATCTATCCATTGCCCTGTAAAACACTATGCCTAATTACAGCGTCAAAACATCAACTCGCAATGTCAAGTGTGCTGTCAGGGAGCAAACAAAACAACCCCCAGGACTTCTGGGAAAAGGGCAGCCTTTGTTGTTTGATTCACATTGATGACATGGATCACTTCACCAAGGGCAGAACATGTAGATATTCTATGGAATACAATAAACATAGTAATGTTATTATTAGGGGTTGGGATGGGAGTGTAGGAGAATAGCCTCCCACAGCAGGGACTGGACGCCATAGAAACAGCTTAGTATGATACTCATATATATTATACTAAGTACCCTTGTGCAGGAACATATAATTGTCCTAACAATAATGACCAACAATATACTTAGCTCTATGTGCAGAAATTGTATTTGTATATTTCTGAAAGTAGGTGTATTGCACATATACACATGGTTGTGTTTTTAATACTTTATCATGATGAATGTTATTGTAGAGTTGTTAAGCTTTGAAGAGAGTAGAGATCAGTGTTCTCCCCTAGGGCATGCTTGCTCGATCTGAGGTAGGTTTACTCTCAAAGATTTTAATCACTCCACTTTTCAAAAGTCTTTGTTCAGATTGAGGCGTTTGGTCCGTTTTGTGTCCATTTCCATTCCCTTAAGCACCGGCTTGTTGTCGGATTCCCTTTCTTACATCATTCCTTAAGCATTTTTTAAAAATTTTATTCAATAAGAATATATAGGCTTTTAAAAAAATGTTACACAATTTCATAATGGGATCGAACTTAATCGGTTAAATGATAATACTTTTTGTCTGTTGCCTTGTGAAATTAAGTGTAAGTCTACAGTACAGAGTAGAGAGGGGGGCCTTCTGATGATACGCTGAGCTCCCATGTGGGCGAGGCAGTGACGCCTCGTGCCCCACCATTCCCTTTAAAACACACTGAGTTGCCGCTCGCACCCAGTTCCCATGAAAACACATAAGATATCTGAAAGTCAAGGAAAAACGGTGTTGCTCTATTTGACCATAAGCAGAGAGTGACCCTTAGCAATGCAGTGCAGTGCAGTGACCCTTAGCAAAGCAGACTGTGGTGATCTTTACCAGGTAGGTTTAAATTACCCCCAATAAGCATTACTAATCAAATTCGTTTTATGTTCTGGGGAGTATTAGTCAGATAACAATTAGAAAAGGGGTAAGTGAACGTTACCTTTGACCAGACCTTGTCACTTCAACTGATTAAGAGAGTAAGAAATTGCACTATTCACTAACCAACATATCCATCGCTAAGTGATGGGTTCTGTTAAGTATTCTATGAAAAGTGAGACATTACCCTATTTACTGTTCGACATATCCATAGCTATGTGATGAGTACTGTTTAGTCTTATGAAAAGATATCACCCTATTGACTGGCAAACATATCCATAGCTAAGTAATGGGTATTGCTTAGTATTTTATGACAAGTACAGCATCCCACCATATGCATAGCCAAGTGATGGGAACTGTATTTTATGGATGCTGGGTGGCAAGCAACTCAGTGTGAAAAGAGTGCATGTTTACAGTTACTTTTCTTTAATGGGAAGGATAATTTTGAATAAAAGCGATATGATGAATTGTACATAAGTATTTGTTTATACTATTTTATCTGAAGTTAACTTCATGCCACTGCATGCCTGCTGTCACAAATGGAGGGACTGAAATGTAATTGTTTGCCACAAGACAGGCCAGACAGATTGTATTGATTGATATTTTTTTTGTTAATACTGTGCAAAGAAAAATTTGAAGTAAAGTATTAATTTACTTTTTATGTTTTTAATAGTGATTTACTAGTTTTAGTAATTTACTTTTTACCTGACAAAAATGTAGAGATCTCAGGAGGAAATATCCACCATACTGATACCTCTTTGTGATTAATGTCTGGATAAGGGGTTGCAGATTTAGATTTTGGGCACCAGTGACCCACACACCACTTGCGCAACTCATTCAAGGCCTAGTGTCTCTTTCACCACAAATTATTTCTTATTTTTTTGAACAGCTCAATGGCCTTAACTTACAGATCAATCCCAATTAGACTTGGCAATGAATGTGGAATTGGACTGACACAAGAAAAGTGTTGAACACGATATTTGAAGTTGATGTTGCGACCCTGACCCATTTATCTGTGTTGTAATAATCCTTCACAACCAACACCAAGCTTTCAGCTTGTTAGGGGGTTCTGCTTTTCCACCTCAGTAAAGAGTTTTGTTCAGCATTGACTGTCAACAGCTTACATAAAACAAAAACATACCCATTAATTATGGTAGCAGAAAGTGCACACAACCTGGCCTGTTTTGATGCCTTCGATGGCAATGATGTGATGGAATGATGGAATCCCACTGAGGTGGCCTGCATTTCCCTAGGGGCGTGGCGCTGGTAGTAGTGAAAATAAATCATATAATATCCATATTATAATTTGTGTCATCATAACAGTTTCCCATGATCTTAATTACTCAAGGGGTCAAACTATGATTTAGGTTCTTTGCATTTAAACGTTGACACAATGGCATTATTACTGTTATTTTACTACCACAAAACACAACTCAGTCTTAATTGGTACTCCCAAACCGTCGCATTGTTGTTTCCTGTAGAGAAGGCAGCCAGTTTCACACCCCTTGTATTATATTGGTCTCATGTGTCCTTCTGACCTTGGGAGGGGGACCTTCACCAGTCCACACTCAGAGGTAATGACAGTTTATCGTGGCCCAGCGGCCTGGCGGTACGTCTCTATTCTCAGCCCGGGACAGCTTAGCAGTATTGAGTGACATCAGAGGCACAGATGCAGTAGAGCCCTATCATCCCGAACTGTGTGCTGTTGTTCTACATGTGTCAGAAAGCTATAGACATAGAATGACCAGAATGGGCATTTTCGGCGGATGACCAGGCGGCCATGACCACGATACGTATACCAGAACCTAATTTTGTTTTATGTTAGTAATATGAAGATATGGCATGCCATGCAGTGGCAAAACAAATAACAACCTTTTTTGTTTTCGTTTGACCGTGCAACACCAGTAAGATATGTTCATTCTATTGGTTCCATGTCTATGTCCTATACCCTGTTCTCCTCCTCAGGGTCAGTGTTATAGCCTTTAGTAGCCAGCCAATAAGAGGTCAAGGGCAGACAGAAGCTCCCCCTCTGTCTGGCCTGGGATAACGTGGATCAATAATCTCCGCCTTTTCTGTTTCTGTCTGTTTGTTTGTTACCAATGCTGTCTGTTGGCTCATGGCATTTCAGTGAATAAACATTTGTCAAATAAACAAGACGTTAACTGTTTACTGTTACTTTTCATTTTCAAAGTGACAGCCCATGCATCCAGGATTATCTCCGTCATACTTTACTTACACGCTATCACACACAAAGACTATAGGATTACTAGTTTTGATTTATTTATTAATTATCTATTGGATTTTATTTACAGCTTTAACTTTAATTATGAACACCACTCAGTGTAGAAAGTAAAGCTTTGTTGGCAGGTATGATTAGTTTTTGTTATTTGCCAATGACCTAAAGCTCCATGGTTATATTATTATTATGATCCATAATGTCTGTTACATTTTAAAATAATAAACTACAATCCAACTGAACACCACCCATTACTGAAAACACTAAGGATAGAAGTTAAATTAGATAGAAATCACCAAGCAAAAAACATGGATGGCATAAAATATGCATTAACAATTTCCTCATTTCTAACAGTGACACATTCAAATTAGCCTGAGGCAACAATCTCAAACTATAATAATTTCAGACTAAAAGAATAAAAACATTTTTACTTTTCTTCTTCTAACAATTACATTTGTGATGCACGCTGCTCATACGTTTACTGATCCAATACAGATCAAATGGACTCAAATGGATCCAAAACCATGGCCTACATAGAAAGAAACCCCCAAATAATGATTCAAAAATATCTTAGACTTAAAAAGAGAAAAACACAAAGTTGTGAGACAGGAATAGAGTGAGAGGGACAGCAGTGGTTATACAACTGGAACTGAAAACCTCACCAAGGAGCCTTTGCCTTCGGCTGGGCATCTTGAGTGTGGCTGCTGAGATAACAAGGCAGGAATTATCTCCCAACACGCTATTAATAGCTGTCAAGTCATGTCTCATACCTCATAGAAATCATCCAGCGCCTGAAGGCACTGGTCTAACATTTAAAAATAATTTGGAAATGTGCATGTCTACAGATTTCCGCGTGCTCTCACCGACTGCCAAAGAAACTCAGTGCCAATGCAGTGAATCCATTAATCTTATGTATGTGTTTTGGCATACACTGTATATTTTATATAACATAAACATGTTTTAGATTTCAAAGCCTTAGATAGTTGAGAGCAAGAGAGTACTGGACATAGATCCCTCTCTGTTTAAGTAGGTCATATTCTTTGCAGATTCCTGTAACATGCTCCGCATATCTATAAAGTCAAACTATCAGGTGGTGCGTGGGTTCCAAAGACAATTTTGGAAAAATTCCTGAGTAGTGTTCAGCTGCCAAGATTTTTTGTATTCTTTTTAAAAATTGGATATTATCCATCCAACTAATTTACACAAGTTTTTACCTGACCAGGGCATCCATTCTATGTTAGCGCCATCTTATTATGGTACTGACGTGGATTAGTTCCAATGCCAGTGGTTGTGCTAGACGCGCACAGTTTTACCTAGCACTGCACTGTCACACTGACCCAGTCCCAGGCAAACCATAAAGCTGGGACTAAATAGCATGACATAATCCGTTTAAGTCACTTCTTTGCATGTCTCCTTCCTCAGTCCAATACTAGCCATATCACAAGGCTCAAAAAGTTTTCTCTGTACATGCCGAGCAACACTGGATGTATCCGTGTGCATTGCTTATTATAGGTGGGGAGTTTGAACGTAAACAAAATATGCTCCCTCCTTGCTCAGCTCCCCCACATTTGTTTGCATGTTCACACCAATCTAGTTTTGGGCCTCTACTGACGTACACACACACGCACGGACGCACACACGCACACACACACACACACACACACACACACACACACACACACATTTGTCGATAGACAACCCCCTTCCTCCTACCTCACCAACACACATCCATTTCTTTTTTAATTGATTTAATAACTCGCTAGCGTTTCATCCTTCTCTGTCAATCAAGACAGACAGTCCTGTATCCTTTGAAACAAATGCATACTTTATCTACTTTTCTATTCCTACCATATTGCCTCTACGTCACTCTGATAATCCATGGGTGACGGCTGCAAGGCTTTGGGGGATTATGGCTTTCATATCCCAGCTGCTGGTTGTCCTAGGATTTGTTTTTTCAGTTACAACAAATGACTGTACATAGGCGGAACTCCAAATTTGGTTACTGTAGTGATCATGTCAGGAGGTTGCCCAAAGTAGCCTTCGTCAACACTCTGTATGTTCCATCTGACCTCTCGCACCTCATCATATCATGAAGTGATCCTGCCTCTGGTTTTGTAACTTGGAGAAGTTTACACCATTTGTTTGATAATTGTCTATATATTGCTTTTATTTATTGCATTAAGATGTAGACATGTATGAGTTCAGTCAAGCATTTGGATTACCAGTTTTCAGTATGTAAAACAGGTATAGTTTAGCTATAACAACATCATCCTACATCCTTTATTCTACTTCCACATCATGCTTATGTAGCTAGGTTTTGAACATTTTGAATCCGATATATTATGCAACATTTTTAAAACTACAGTAATGTTGCAAATTCCAGTGTAGCTGGCCCTTTAACGAACTCAGCGGTGATGACTGAAATAAACTGTGAATGAAACCTAACCATTCATAAAAATAGGCAAGACCTGTACTGTGATTGGTTAATGAGAACGTCATGCATAATTAATTCGTTTAAGGCCACCCATTGGCTTCTCACTTAGAGGACATCGTCAACGCACCAATGATAGCGCAAATGCCGACCATTGGAGCCCTGGGGAAAGTCGACTAGTCCATTAGGCACAAGCTCAGTCAAGTTTTGAGAGCGTAACGGTGAGCACAAGAATACGACTGCACGGACAAAAGACAGTCGGCTCTTATTTGTCGATTTTTATATCGCATTCTTTTGACACAGAGGCAGGATTTACACATGCAAAGGGTAAGAGGAAGTTGCTTCATATTATTAATTTTACAAGTTTAGTTTTGATGAAAACACAAGTTTTTAAACATCGTTTGCAGTAATAAATACGCTCTTGCGAAAATAAACGCCATATTTTCTGTGAAACGCTTAGTTATTGCAACCATGTTGAATTGATCATGTGTATACATGCCTAATCCGTAGGAAACATGGAGCAATAGTAATTTGTCCTAACAGTTATTAACGCCAGGGTTTTGGATTTGTGTTTTCACCTCTGGTTGGGCCAGGGTTGTGAATGGAGAGGTCAGTTTTTTTCTCTCTCTCTCCGTTTCGTACGGATCAAGTTTCACTTCATTGAGAAAAACAAGGGTTCGTGAAAGGAGGAGGGATGGGGGAGAAGAAAGAAAAAGGGGGTGTCGGATGACTTTCATCCCCAGTGGGCGCCCCTAAGATCATCTACCATTTTAACTTTGCAACCCATCTTTTATAATTTAATGTTTGGCTCAAATTTGCTGACAATTCTCGACGGCTGCGTAATTGTGGCATTCGTTTTTCTTTTTTTGGTAAACTTTGTGAATGTTGCCTATTTTTGCTAAAACGTATGCTATACAGGTGTGTTGTTCGTCATTCATATGTTACAACTTTTTTTACCAATATAATTTTCTTATATTTTAAGATTTCGTTCAGTTTGATGACATGTCAATGCGCATTGGGGATTTGAGACCCATGTTGGCCTTTAGGCAATTAATTTGCCTTGATACATGATTCAAATCAGTTTTTTGTAGAAGGTTGTTCAGGCTTTTTTTTCTTCTTTTTTTTTAAAAGACAAAGTGATTCAACTCATTCTAGAGGAGCTTTGGGCAATCCCAACCAGCCACCCGCATAGAAGGAAATGCTAAATGTTTCTATTAAAATCTCTTCCTTTGCGTGTCGTCCATGTAAACTATGTAGAATGTAAACCACTCCAAAGAGCCGGCTCAGTCTTGGACTCACTGTTTCGTCCTTTCGCCTATCGATATATTTTTTTCTCCAATGTCATACGTGCAAAGACTGGTCTGAGATGTATGTGTGTGCTCTTTTTTTGGCTGGCTTACAAGTGTATGCCTATCGGGGATAACGTAAATGTTCATCCTATAGAATTTTCTTGAATTAGGATACGTACTAATTGCAGCCACAGATGGATAGTTCGTCTTATGTAACGCCAGCTACTTCACATAATTCGCAGAGGTCTTTTACACTGTTGCTAGATGCTCTTGTCTAAATTTAAAAGTTTCATCTGCATGCTTTTGCTGTAGACTTTCAAAAATAGCTTAACAGTTGGTAGGGGAATGTTACAGCTCAGTGTATGTTGCATTTCTTTGTAACATATTTGAATGCAGACAATTGAATCAACATTCAATGTTTTTTTTTTTTGTCTGCTTTTGTTTTTTGTTTACAGTTGAGCAGATCTATTCAGTAACCATCTCTGTCGCTTTAAGCGAGGACCCCTCCCCTCTCCTGCTGCTGGGAACCTCAAAAGACCCAGATACCATGGACGGATTCTATGACCAGCAAGTCCCCTTTATGGTTCCACCTAATGTGCGTACCCAAGTCAATTTGTTCATTTAAAGTGTACAATAACATACAGGGAGTATGTCAGATGAGAATAATGTTTCATATAGTCCATGAACACAAAGTCCATTGATTATTTCACCTTACAGTGTACTACCATGACCCATAATGTTTCTGAACAAACGCATGCAGCATGCAGTGTCAGTGCTAAAATTGCTGTTGTTCTATATTCATCAGCAGAAATCTCTTGTGGAGGAGGCATCCTACAGTAAACCCCTTAACGACAGAAAAAGGAAATTTGTTGATACAGAACTTGCCCAGGACACAGAAGGTCATTTTAATGTCTAAATTACTAATTAATTAATGTGATACTAGTGTAACTGCTTTAAGCATAATCAATTATGTTGTGTGTCCTGGCATTAGTTTAGAGATTTAAGTCATTAAAAGTGATATTTGTTTTCTTTTTAGAACTCTTCCAAGACCTCAGTCAGCTACAGGAGATCTGGATTGCTGAAGGTAAATACAAAACATTCTGTTGTTCATATGTGGGCTATTGGTAATTTCCGTTCTATTTTTGTGTAACACTTTTTAAAAAAAATGTTTAAACTGCTAGGGAAAATATTTTACGTCGACCAGACCTGTTTTTGGTTATTAAGTTGCATTTGATCAAGGATTGTGATTAAAGATTAACACAATGATGACAATGTGAAATATTCATGAGTGAAGCGAAGCAGGCAGAACAAAGTTCAAAATGGAACGTTGCAGAGCCTTCACCTTGTCTTGTCTCATGGTAGCCACATACACAGTGTATTTAAAGACGAATGTTGAATTTTAAGTTTATATAGACATTTAAATTGCTTTACTTTATGACGACTGTTTATTGAAAATTGATTGTTCGTGGCTTCAAGCATTTGAACTAAATTATTACTAAATTGATCGAGGCAATGAACATGGGGCACTGTTTTAAGTAGCAAGTGTTACCAACGTAGGATTGCTAACCGACTGTTTGTTACTATGTATATTTGACACTATCGCCTCTCCGTCTGCAGCTCAGGTACCCGATGACGAACAGTTTGTCCCAGATTTCCAGTCCGATAGCTGTGAGTACCTTATATTTATTATTTATACCACAGCCTAGGGTATGTGTATGGGATTGTGTGTTCCTTTTGACCAACCGTGATAATGCCGTTCTTTCCCACAGTCAATATGAATGGCTTTGGATATTGTGGAAATAACTGGCAGTAACATTTCCTAATACTTTGGGCCTGTGGCTGGAAACATGTTGGGATTTAATTAAGTTAATTTCTTTGCAAACTGCTGTCCATTTGGTTTACTTGAAAAGGCTCCACAGGTTTTCTAAAGGGTGTGTTTATAAAAAAATACTTTCTCTAGCAAAAGTCTTGTGCCATTATATTTCTCCAGGATATCCCTTGTTCCTGCCCATTAAGTCCTAAGATATGAGACGCCCACTCCCTACCTCTCCCTCCCTTTTGCCATCTCTCCATTTTGGGTTTAATCAGCCGATTGGCATGGGGCATCACATGAGCCGAGCTTCTAATCTGATTTCACACTTCCATGCACTCAGACCCTGCCTTTGCAACGCTCCAGACTCCAGGAGGTGGGGCTGCAGATCCACCGCCTGTGCGCCTTTTGGCCCTTTTACTCTAACCCCTATCCACCCTCAAGCCCCCATCCATTAAGCCCTGCTCAATACCCCAATTCCCACCCAAGGCCATCAAAGTCCAATTCGCTTGAATCAAGCTTTTGTCTGCTCTGCACTTGTCCCTCATGAAGTAGCCACACTTCTGAATTATGATCATTAAAGTATTTCATGTTCTTGACTTGACTCCACACAAACCCTACGTCGTCTGTCTGAGTTGGCTTATGTTTTAGTCAGCTGAAGGACGCGGGTCGTAATCGTCAGAGCGTGGTGCCTGCCTATCTTTGTCAGAACTGGGTCTGCATGCCCACTGACTACCATAGTATATTATGATGTGGTGTTGACGTTTGTGTGTGTGTGTGTACACATTGGAGCCGATTCACTAATGCATTTCTGTGATGTAGCAATGGCCAGTTCTCAGCACTGTGTCGGCCTCTCTCCCTGCGTAGCCTCTATTCTGACTACAGCCACCACATGACGGCCCATCAGGTATACCTAGCCCAGCTCCGAAACCATACTTCAAGTCCAAAACTAAGTTGGCATCAAAAACCACTTGAATGTATCTTTGAGTCGGTGTTCTTGTCCAACCCTATTAAGAGAGGGGTGTATGATTTACCCAGATTAATTTAATTCCTTATCAGCCAGAACTGTGCTGAATGCAGAGTATGAATATCTCTCCCTTTTCAGCGGAGCATCACCATGGCCTTTTGTGTTCTTACTGCAGGGGTGTGCAGGGCGTCTCAGTGTGATATCCCCCTAGGTCCATCATCAGCGCCCTGGGTGATTTATTTGGCCCCCGATCCTCTGTTCCTGGGGATCAGGTTTCTGCCAGGGCCATTATGTGGCGCCCTGAAAAACAGCAGCCGATCCGAGGCGTGATGCAGCCATTGGCTAATGGTTACAGCGCAGGGGAGGGTGTGGGGGGGGGGGAATCTTTCACAATCATTGAATTACAAACCACAATGATTCAAATGTATTGACCAGTCCCTGGAATGGGCACTAGAAAGGAGAAAGGCTTAGCTTCAGTGTGCGTGCGTGTTTGTGTAGTATGCTACTATCATGATGCTGATGTGGGTAATCGAGTGATAGTGGTTTCAAATGGGTCCTGTCCACCATCATTAGGGCCCATGATAAACAGTTGTTAAGTGGCTCTGTTGAGCAGGGAGAATACGCAGACACCGCCCAAACATCCATCCATCCATCTATCATCTACAAATGTGGTTAAGATAAGCGCTGCACTTTTGTTTATGGGGCTCTATTAGGACATCTGCAGTGTGTCTAATGTGTTTGTATTGTTGTTCTCCAGTGATGTTCCATGGCCCCCAGCCAGCCAAGATCAAGCGTGAGCTGAGTCCCTCCAAAGAGTTTTCTCCTTGCATCCAGGATAGGAGTCCCATGCCCTATGAAGAGAAGTGCCTTTACAGCTACAGGTAGGTGTATTTATGTATATATGTATATGTGCTAACTATATACCACACCCATATATTCAGATAGATCACACTCTTTGATACATGTTATTGCAGTTTCCTGCAAAAAAAGCGTCTGACATAATGTTGAACTTTCCATCCCTTTTTTCTCTTTTCAGTGCCTATGAGAGGAAGCCCCCTCCAGGGTTCAAGCCATTGACTCCTCCTTCTACCCCCGTCTCCCCGTGCAACACGGCAGGGAAACACCCACTCAGCGAGCAGACCCCGCACCCCTGCCTAACCAATCAGACGGCGAATGTCCAGTCCCTGCGCGTGCAACAGCCTATCACATCGAGCTCTGGGGCCCACAACCAGAGGCCACTTCACAGTCAGAGCCCACCTTTTGCTGTGTCCTGCCCCCCTATTGGACAGGATGGCAGCAATTTCAGCCCAGAGCACAGGTAGAGGACTGCGCTAATCATTTCTTGAAAATGTATCATTGACAAAACTAGTTACAGGACCCTATGATTCTGTAAAATGAATAATGGCTTGTGCTGTTTTCATTGTTGTGTAAACATCCATAATGTTTCACAGCTATGTCAGTTTTTCCATAAGTTACAGATACCACCACCCACGCACTACTAACACTAGCTTTTAAAGCCAACACCCCAACCAATGGCTGACCTTTAAAGAGTGCTGACTTTCACCAGCGGTGAAAGAGTGCACCGATATCATAAGGGACGTGCTGCTACTTGTGCTTAGGCTGGCAGGACGAATCCTCTTTTGCAGTTCCCCTCTTAAAACCTGACCCCCGTGGGAACGTCCCTCCAGCCAAGCCCAATGGGAGACAGGATCCCTAAGCGGATGCAGCGGATCGCAGAGCATGTGTCTCCCCCTCACACCCACCACCACCACCTTATTCAGGATGATTCTTTTTTTATCTGTCAGTTATGACACCTGTTCAGCCGTCCTTTATATCTAATTATCTCATTTCCAGTGTGTGTTTGCAGGCTTAGTTACTGCTCTTAGTTGGTCAGCTCTGTATGCAAGAAACGGACTTAGAGTTCAAAAAGCTGAGATTTCTGGGGTTGTTATAAGCCAATATGTGTCTGTCTTAAATATGTTGTATAAATAACGCTGATGCGGAATCAATTTGTTTAGCAAATTGTCCAATGTGCAGTCCATCTTGATTTAATCTTTTTAGTTTTGAAGCTATTTATGCAAACTTACCCATTGCCTTTCTCCATCTTCATCACTTCAGGTTCCAGAGACAGATGTCAGAGCCCTGCCTACCTTTCCCTCCGTCTGAAAACCAGGCCCGGCAGCGGTTCCTGCCTCAGCCCCCCAACAGCAACGCCGGCGGCCTGCTCAGAGATAGCAGGCCCCCATACCACCGCCAGATGTCAGAGCCCCTGGTGGCCGTGCCTCCTCCACAGGGCTTCAAGCAGGAGCTGCTGGACCCCCGTTATGCCGAACATGGCGTGAGAACCATGGGCCCCCCAGTATCCCATCTACAGGCTACCTTCCACCCCATGGCTATCAAGCAGGAGCCCCAAGACTTCTGCTTTGACTCTGGTAAGTTAGGAAAGGAGTAGAGTGTTTGGGTGTATGTAACTATGGGGAAAAGTAATGTTCTAGGCCATGCGTGTGAGCCTACTGGCCAAAATGTGAGGAATGTGCTTAGCCTTGTTTGCTTGGTATACTGGCACATGGCTGTGAGTTTAAGAGTGCAATGAGGCCCCAAGCAAACTGTTCTGCACGCCAAACTCGCAACGTACACACACCTGTGCTTAACTCCCTCTTAAAGGCTCAAATCAGCAGTCCCCTAGATATGGCATTCGAGTGAAGTAGGACTCTTAGGCTGGCTTAAGGCTTTGAGGAGAAACGATAAATGGGTCATCTGGCACCAGGTGTCCAGGCAAGCCGCTCCAGGACAACCCGCTCTGTGGAGGACGTGTTGGTCTCACTCCCTGTTATCAGAGGAGCTCTAGGTAACAAAGGACCGCTACCAATACATTCTCAACTGAACATTTATAGGCTAGCTTTTTTTTTTATTACCAATATTGAAGGTTTGTCAGACACTTTCAATTCAGTTTTAATTCGATACTCCAATTCAATAGCCCCTTACACAATCACAGAAGCAACACTGTGGGCCTAAAGCTATAAGCCACCAGAGACAACAACTGGGTATTTGGTTAGATCCTGACGCCCACGCACCCAGCTGTTGCCCTTCTTTTTTTACTGCATATTCTACCCCGGTCTCACCGCTTCACTCTCCCCCCCCCCCCCCTCCTCTATCGCCACATCGTTCCCTTTGTCCCAGAGCTCTGTGTGGTCGGCAAGGCGGGGCCAGCTTGTGATGTAATGCTAAATCCTCTTAGCTTCTTACAGTGTTCGTAGTACAGACGTCACACCACTCCAATCCAAACCTGAGCCCAGGGTTCCTGAGTGGGTGGTTGACGTGTATATATATATATATATATATGGTGCGTGTAAAGCAGGTAGCCATACGGCTCCCAGCCCACCCTGAGGGATGGCTTTTCAGATAGAGCTATTGTGCACTGGCCAGCTGTGGTGCTCTGACAGCATCCAGATCTTGTGCATGCTAAATGAAAAGGACTTCTGCAAGATGCATACTCTTGTGTCTAAGTCTAAATCTATTAAGAAAGACTGGTTCTTGTGTTATGTTAAATCAATAGGATCAAGAGTCCTCTTTTAACATTGTCATAAATAAATATGACATCCTGCCCCTGAGTGACAAGAAGGAGCTGGACTATGTCTGTCTCATTGCTTTCCTGCCTCCTCTATGTCTCCCAAGATAATGTTATGGGGAGATCAAAGATACCAGTATATAGTATATCTTTTTGAGCTGTTCAGGAAGGGTCGTGGACAAAACACATTTAAGTTGAAGAGTTATCGTTTGCTTAGCATTGGAAAGATGTCACTGTTGTCCCAAACAGATGAGACAGAAACAAATACAGACACACACACACATAAACATGGCTTGTATGTCCACTGATTCATGCGCAGCATAGTGTGCTCTGGGCTTAGTATGCTCCACCAGATGTGTGTGCCGGTTTTCTACCTAGCTGTTGCATCTATGCCAATCAATTGGGTGAGATGGATTGGCACCATTTATTTGGATCTACACAGTCACAATATGTTTCTGGACTAGGCACGCCACCTAATATAAGAGGGTACGAAGTATCCGGGCATCAACGTACTAGTAACAATGCTCTGCCAGACTGTCTATATTTATATACTAGCTGTCACTCAAAGGTTGATATCCCAATCTAAAAAAAATCCCCTTTATCTTTCAGAAGTGCCTAACTGCCTGTCATCGTTCGGAAGAGGGGGACGCTTTTACCAGAACAACCATGAAAGTAAGTCACGGCTTGTTTTATTTATTTCTGTAATTACATTTGCTTTATCATCTGGTAAAAGGGAGGGTGACTATCAATTAATCGTGTCGAGTTGATGAGTAGCCTACATTTCACACATACCCAATGTGCTTGGGCTACGTGGTGTTGGCGCAATAGAATTTTCCACTCTTGGAAAAATGCCCAGTTAGCTATATTGCTTTGTTAGCCGTTTGAATCACTCAATGGAACGTTAGTTGTTGGTCTCCCAGTTAAAGCTTCTTTCCCATGGCCTCCAAATGTCTACTCATATCTAATCTGCTCCTTTTTCTGAAAATAGGCTTTCCCTTCGACAGAGAGCCTCATCTATACTTTGACGACACCTGTGTGGTCCCTGAAAAACTGGAAGGTAAGACTAGCAACTACAAAAAGCTTCAATCAAATCCTAAAAGTGTTGATTCCCGAAAACAAACTGTTCTTAGAAGTGGTTATTAGCATTGTGCCAAAGGAAAGTAGGGCGATTGAGGACTGATCTGCTTGGCAGCTTAAAAATCTGTGTGTGTTTGTAAGATAGAGTGAGAGCAGGGTTGTTGACACACCAGTCATCCTTCTTGAGCTTAGCTGACAAGCCAATGACAAATGAGCTGCCCTGTCCACTTCACAGTCCTTCTCTCCTGGGAATGTCTCACTCTACTGTGTGGTACGACTCTAACACTCACTGACACTTCTCCCTTTCTTTTCCTCTTCCATCTTTTTACTCGGCACCCCCTTTCCACTCTGCCCTTTTATCCCGTCCCCTCCATAGGGAAAGTAAAACAGGAACCGACGGTGTACCGCGATGGCCCTCCGTACCAGCGCCGAGGTTCCTTGCAGCTCTGGCAGTTCCTGGTGACCCTGCTGGATGACCCGGCAAACGGACACTTCATTGCTTGGACGGGCCGCGGCATGGAGTTTAAGCTAATCGAGCCTGAAGAGGTCCGTTTCCAGCACTGATTTTACAGGCTTTTAAACCAAGTTTACACCAACTTTAAAACTTTCTTTATGAATCTCAATGGGATTGGAAAGTTTTTAACATAGACAAGAAAATGTACTTCTTTTTTTTTTATCTGTGGATGAAATTGATCATTATAGAAGTCATAGAATGAAGTAATGCAATGTTTTATAATATATCACCAATGCACAATCCTTTGTCGGCCCATCAGGTGGCTCGGCGCTGGGGCATCCAGAAGAATCGGCCAGCTATGAACTACGACAAACTGAGCCGCTCACTGCGCTACTATTATGAGAAGGGAATCATGCAGAAGGTAAAGGCAGGTTCACCCCTTTTTCTCGTTTTATATTCTACTTTTTAATGTTTTACCTAGCTACTAAGCTGCTGGTAGGAGCTGATATTGTAGATGGAGAGCCACTTGATTACAACATTTATGCAGATGCTGCAAACTCCAGTAATGGATACTGGCTTTTCAGTTTCTATAGATCGTGTGAGACTAAGTGCTTTGCAGAAGGAAAGCAGTCAATTGTTAATGTCCTGCTCATTGGAGCAGAGGGCAACCCACACTGCATCCACTCAATCAGGGTGTGAGTTCTGGGAAATAAATATATATATATATATATATATATGCCATGACAAAGCTCAGGGCAGTTGGGGCATGCCTGTGATTGGAAAATGCTAGCAGATGTTAACCAACGTAAGATCAGACGTATTACTCTTCGTGCAACACACAGCAAACTGTGTACTTAACAGATCTAACGATCCCATGGGAAGAAGCAACAGATAGACGAGGCGTATAAACAAAACTCTGTTACAGCGAATTGGCAGCTGAGAGAACAGTGAGGCTGTAGAAGAAAGGTGTCCAGTGCAAGTTGGAAGCAGTGGATTTGTGGTACTATCAACAAACAACTTAACGAAATAGGGATCTGCAGCAAGGAGTTGCCCCAGACCATAAAAGCTGTGTCAGATAAGATGGAAAGAATTATTACCATTGTTTTACTTATGCTCATGGCACTTCGACCCAAGATTTGATTCTGCATTTGAAAATCACTCCCAATACACTTTAATTCAGCCTCTTATAAGATATCCGATATGTCAAAGATATTTTGAAAAATAGCATCCTCCATTTAATAGCGCAGAAACAGTGGACAGACATCCGCATTCAAACTGATTATGGATTGCTCATGGCTATGTATGTCAGGTCGAGTTGGATCTCCAATGATGTTATCACAACCCCAATTCAACAAATGAAATCAGCTTTGAATTCTAAAGACTTCTGTCTTTTCTCTGTCTGGTGTTCTGCAGGTGGCCGGCGAACGGTATGTCTACAAATTTGTGTGCGACCCTGAGGCTCTGTTCTCAATGGCATTCCCTGAAAACCAGCGACCTAACCTGAAGGCCGACCCAGACAGCCTGGCTGCCGTGGACGACGACACGCTGCCCCTCACCCACTATGACGACAGCACCCCTTACTTGCTGGATGCAACCGAGCAGTGTGTGGCAGGCCCCCCTTTCCCTGATGGCTATGGCTACTGATAAAGTGTGACTCACGCACAGACACAAACCAATACACACACAGCCGCCTAAGTACTCCCCCAAATGCCCTACGCTGGAACTGCTAAGCAGTCTGGAACTAAAAGAACTGCCCTCTCTCCTCCTTGTCCTTCTCCTGTTCAAACTCGCCACTTAAAAGATCCTCATCTTGTGAGCTCCCCGTGGCAAAAGGAAAGACCTGAATCTAAAAAGCCTCTCCAGTTGCATTGTCTAGCGAGAGATCACAAGGGCGGTTGAAGTAACAAACGATTGGACCATGAGAGGCTGTTGTTGCTATGGAGATGAAGAGAAAGCAAAAGCCGGAGGCCCTGTGATGTTGGCAAGGACTTGCAAACCCCATCTGCGCAAGACTGCAATAGTTGTAGCAATTTAGAGTTTTTTGACAATCTGCTTTTCTAAACAAAAATGATTTAAATAGCATATGTAAACTAAATAAAAAGGTTTTAACAAATTCTGAAAAGATAATCTAAGTGCAGCACTACTCTATAGTTGCCTTATTTAGATCCCCCCATTTTCAATACTTTGAACATTTAGATCTGTTAAAGGGCTTCGATAGTAAATTAAACAATTCCCACATTCATTTGTTTCTCAAGACTTGATAGGACAACCATTCATTTTTTTTGTTATTTATTTTTTTTTAATTTTTTTTTTACAATTTGGTTAGAAATTCTAGAGAACTAGGATGTTGTTACTTTTTCTTAGGATAGGTTGATGTGCTGCTTTCATGAGTGGCCATAATTTCTTTTTTTCTATGGTTTCTTTTGAAAACAGTGGTGTTTTAATTCCTGTGTAAATGTTTGTTGTGTTCTTTTAAACCCTTTGCTGGGAAGACATTCAAAGAGCTTTCATAAAAAGTAATAACTGTCTTGAACCGCTTCACAAAATTGCTACTGTAAACCCTAATCTCTTTAACTTTGTCTATCTCTCTCTCTCTACCCCACATTTTAAATCCTCCTTTATCACATTAAAGCTAGAACTAATTAACACTGTACATCCTCCAGGATTGCCTGGCCAAGTAGGACACTTTGTCTATTCTTACTCTGACACAAGATTTCAAAAGGGATACACAAGGTCCATATTTTCCCAGACTCTTTGAGGAAAAAACTATTGTTTCTATCTGGGTGCTTCTTTTAATGGTGGTGTACTTTCTCGGATTCACCAGGACGGCAATAGAATCAGGACCTTGCATGCAAAAGGGGGAAATGTAACATTTTCTATTGGACTCGGCCAGGCACGGGTTGTTGACCAGAGACCTCAACAGCGTTTTTTCTTGCATGGTCTACTCAAAAAGCACTGCCGCTTACATATCGCTTTGCTCTTTATCAACGAACAAGGAATACTTTCTGCCGTTCTTTGCATTTTGTTTTGTTTTATTTTATGTTTCTTAATGGAGTAAAATTACAAACTTATATAAAATATATATTTTTGCTATAAGTCTGCATCTTTTAATTTTGATGTATAAGCTGTATAGTTCTGCCTATAGCAAAAATGTACCAATCAGGATACTGCAGACTGTTGCTTGAATAAGCCATTGTTTTAGGATGTGTAATGAAGACAAGAATGTTAGTTAAAAGTATCTGTGAAGGCCTGATTAAGGTCTTACCCAAAGGTTTTGCCATCCTATTATATACCCCTACTGAGGTGTTGTCTGCACTTGAATAGGCTTCACCTCCTTCGTCCTTTGTCACATTGTGTACCACCTTCCACTGTTGAGTTTATGGTAATCTGTACTGGGTACAATAAACTGTCCTCTACGCTTCATTTACTGTGCTTTGGAGTATGTTCGTAATTTTCCAACACTAACAAACAATAGGTCAGCTGATGGTAGTTCAGCTGGACTTGACTCCTTGCTTGACTAGGCTAAATGCTGACAGTCACAATCTTCCCCAACATTGACTCATTGTAAAAGTTTTTTCCATTCACAACTATTAAATATGTAAGATGCTGAAAGTTGTCTTAAGTTTTAGCATGACAATGTCACAATTCCTTAAAGCTTTTGTGGGTATTTTTCCACAATAGTTTTAACTTTATAAGTTGCTAAATAAGATTAGATTTTTGTTAGGCAGTCACCTGCAATGGTCATTAAATGCCTGAGGTGACTTCTAAATTTTACTCTTAATGCTTATTTATGATTGTCACATTAATATACGTTGATTGTGTGGAAATGGCAAACAGATCTTTTGACGTAGCAAGAGCGTCACTCCCAATAGCTATCAAAGCACCAGTGTATTAAATATTTCAAGATTTGTTTTTAAATAAAATATTCATGCTCTCATAGTGAAGTATGATTTGTCACTCATGGATTATTTATAATTTTTGGTTTAGAAATACTAGGAACTTGTACAGACAAAAGAGCTCAGCAGGTTTTACTTCGATTGTCAAGCATTCTTATTATTTTAGTACCTATAAAGGCTGTGTTGGGCAGACTATTGGGAACATTAATCAGTAATAAGTAACTGTTAACAAACTACATCGTATTTTTTTAAATAGTAGGCTGTAAAGTAGGGCTGTGTAAGTTGTTAGTGTAAATCAGAAAGCTTGGTTTATAGCGTGTGTTATTACAGCGGTTAGAGTGTCGTCACAAACTATGTTGGTCCGATATATTACAATGAACCACAAACAGGGTTTACTTGGTAATTCATTGACAACCATTTTACCTACCATTGCTGGCTCATACCACTTGCTTCTAAGAAACTTGGTAATGCTTGGGGTCCTAATATGTCTATGCACTTTAAAGGTTTGATCTCCTGAGAAGTATTTTATCAACAGCATAGCTGTCTATATATCTATATTTATAAGTCTAGCTATTGCTCTACAACAATGCTGATTTCAGTAACAAATGACAATTTGTAAACATTTACAATAATATCATTAATAAGTGTTCTCGCTCTTTAGTGGTCAGTGCTTTTCTTTTTTCAACATTAAGTTATGCCAAGGTACAGATACAAGACAGACACATTCTATGACACAATCATTTATTTGAATTCAAGTTTGTCCAGTTATTAAAAGTGCCAAGCATCTCACTGCAAAACATGTATACCTTTTTACCTGTACTAGCCTCCCCTCCTTATTTTTATTAAGCTCTACTGAAAGTGATCATACACAGCTTGTGAGTTCTTCCTGCAAGTTGTGAATGCTATATTTTTTTACTATAAGTAAAAGTTAGTCTCATATTCTGTCCATAAAGACATTGGTTCTATTTTAGGTGTGTGATTGATTTTTCCTTTGGGGCAGATTGGGCCCATGCAGTTATCTGAGTTTAGTCAATGATTCATGATTGACTAATTATATCCTAAAATTGGTACGTTTTCATTTGCTTGAATTTGTTTTGGGGGTGTGAATAATACATTTCCAAGATAATTTGAAAATAAAATAAAGTGAAAATGTCAAATAAATTAAGTTTACCTATGATTAATCTATCATTAGAAAACTTTGCATAGTTTATTTTTAGTGAAGTTGGCGGCCCAAGGATTTGAGAACACAAGAGAACTAGTTTAGCTCACACTGGCTGTCAAAATCTGAATTCAATGAAAGGCCTTATAGCTCATAATTAGGTTTTAGATTGGTCTATTGGACACATTCTTGAATACAAAACATCTGGGATTCATCATGTAATATATCACTCCAGCAACCAAAGAGGTGACCTTGAACTTCCCATATCTGAGCACTTAAGAGCCCACAGCCTTGTTCATCTGCTGCAAGGTCTGGCAGTCCACTTTCCATCGATTTACTTGACAAAAAAAATAAAATAAAGAGTGCTTCTGAAGACTGTAATGCATCAGTGTCCCTTGGGTAGAACAACGAAAAAACAAAAAGATTGAGAGAGGCTGGTACACATGGATGTCAATACACTAACTCACCAGTATCTGGATGTCTGGTGTTGATTTAATCATTGTAGCTGGCTTTCTTTGTGTCTCCTGTTATGTTTCATGTTTTTTTTGGTGAGATCTAGGTCCAAACACAATGTATTGGTGTGGAAGTGGTGCAGTTTAAAATATTAATGTTCACTTTCTAAGAGTGTCACTACCTGTATCATTTAAACAGGATACCACCAATAAAGGCCTTGAATTTGGGGAAGATACAGGCAAATAAATATTTTAGTAAGTAACTGTCTGTTTAAACAACGCAATAACTGATCACATCTGTTTAAGTATAAAGTAACAAAATAGATATCTTTGACATTCATCCACTTCCACAAAGACTTAATGGAGGAGCAATGCAAAGTGTACCTCAGCAAGGGTCTACAGCACCTTTGTGCTCTGGCCCCATTCAAGCCAGCCATCTTTTCTTCCTTTTTTTTTTTACTTTAGTTGATTTAATTTAATTAAAAATAATTTCACTTAATTTGACATTATTTTAGTGAACAGGTTCCAGAAAGTCCAGAGTACTTGCTACATATGGCAATATACCTCCTTGGTAAAAGTGAGAATATAAAAAACATGTCGGTTTCTAATGTCCTTGTGCAACCTTCATTCTGGAAGCCTGAACTGTGATGGCCTTGATCCACTTACCGGGGAATCAGTGATTAGATTGAGGTAGATCAGATGGCATGTATCTGTAGAAACTGCTCGATCTAACCAGCAGAGAAAGCGCATGGTATTTTCCTGAAGCTGTGTAATGGACTTTAGAGGAGTGGAGTTCAGACACTTAAGTAACATAAGATTCATCAATTTTTGTTTGGAATTTTATTCTAATTGCAGCTTTTGATAAAAGCAACTGAATGAATGTTTATCTATTTTGGACACACTTAAAATCTGTGTGTAGAGAGCAAAAATTTAACGGAAAGTCTCTGAACGTTGCAGGGTCCAACCAGCCGAATTAAGAGTGGCTGCCTCAGCTGTCATTGATTGATCTACACAAAAAGAGAGACACAATAAAGTTGATGTGCCTTTTTTCAGCATCTAGATAGCCTAAGTATAAGAAAAGTCTAACAGTAACTGTAACATAGTCAGGCAACAACAAAATTATGTTAAAAAACTAACGTTTTCGTCTGATCGAAACTCAACAGTTCAACAATTTACTTCGCCTCTATCCTTCAATTCAAAAAAAGCCGTTCAAATACTACCCTATTTGTGTGAATGAAGCATTACTGCCTTACAGTGGTAACATTATGGTACTACGTCTACAATGTAGTTATCGATGCATGACTTGTTGGTAACCCCTCAACCGCTACACGTGCTTCAGTCAAAACAGGGCGGGTTGCTCACACAAACGTATGATACCTTGGTGGTCTAATCGTAGTGTAAAGTGAGTACGTTGGTGAAAATGTTGTTGGAATTGCTTAAAGTTCAGTTAGAAAGTGATTATATATATATATATATATATATATATATATATATATATATATCCTATACATT
>JAVQJS010048272.1:0-14030 GCA_036024795.1 Galaxias rostratus | reverse complement strand
TCCGGCAAAAACCCTCATGCACTGTGTTGTAGGATGATGTTACACCACTAGATGGCCCAAGAAGACCATTCAATAAAAGTAAATGAAACAGTTACAAGACTTGATTTGGGTTTGGGTTTAGCAAAGCCACTCGGTACGTCTCTTCCTTTATCTACCACAAAATGACAAAATAGTGCATGACGAACGTCAACAACATTAACTACAAGAAAGATCTTGCTCTTTGCACCACCTCAGGATGGAAACTTGTGACCGAGTCAGTTGCTCAGGACGGATGACGAGAGAAGAGGGAGGAGAGGGAGACAAATGCGCATCTCAGTGCAAGTCAACCTCAACCAAAATATATATACATTGCAGCAATCAGATCGCGTAGGGAGAGAATTATGATACATTGGTCAAGTCTGGTATAGTGTGTGTGAATAAACGGAGACCACTTGACCAGAAGACGAAAAGGCCACATTTCTGGCATGGCATAATGTCTAGACACAGAGAATGCTCTGAAGATAGAATGCATGGCATTCCACAAAAGGTTAAGTCAATTGTCCTCTGCTTGTTAAAGTCCTGTAATGGCCTTGATTAAACCAAAGCCTCCTGCTTTTGCGATTGTAATCGTGGCTAGGACTCTAAGCAGAGAGCGTACGCCTGGCCTTGGTCGTATCATTCAATCAGCACTTCACATAATCATACCCCTGTCTCCCAATTAGTTTCCCTCTCTGCCAAGAAAGGGAAGTCCTACAGGCTGCTAATCAATTAAGTCCTGTTGCGAAATCCACTTCAAACAGATGACTTTGCCTCGACCTCTACGTTATCAAGATCTGGCGGAAATTTGATTAGCGGAGAGATATGTCAAGCACTAAAGAGCATTACAATGTGTATTGGTCCGCAGACCGGAACCTTTTATCTATCCTTGTGTGCCTTAAAAGAATAGTTGTTTCTTCAGAAATTGATTGTCTTTCACTGATAAAATAATGTTGTGCCTTCATTAGGTTCCCTATTGCCGTCACGTCGTTTCCAATGACTGAAGTTGGGAACATTGCCGTTATCAGCCGTGTCTCTGTAAGTTAGCTGTAACCATGGAAAGACATTTGGTAAGACTGTGCATCGTGAAAGACAAACTCCTGAAAGTTCCTGAAGCTTCTGCCAAGAATCTGTTCCTCAATGACCCCATGTGCATCTTTATCCACAGCGCTATGAGCCCTCTCACATAAAGTGACAAATGATTGTGTGGCACTCTCCTCCCCCATCCGCCACAGCGCTGAAGCCAGCCCTGCAGTCACTCTGAGGGGGGATGAGGAGGCCCTTGATGCGCGACCAGCTGCATCCCGCGGCCATCCATGCTGCCATTTGTCCCTGTCAGCTCTTCCGCGGCCTGCCCGCCCGCCTCATTCTTCCCCATTGAAAGGTGTTAGCTGGGCCGCGCGTGCAGATGAACGGGAGGAAGGAAGTCCGGGCTTTGTACGTCCACGTGGCGCGCGACTCCCGCCCAGCCGTTCTGGTCGGGCCCGCTCGCCTCCGCACCTCGGCACGCTGGCTGTGGAGGGCCACTTCAGATGGCAGCTGGCTTGGCCGTCGCCACCCGACCCTGCTGCTGCGTGGTGTGCCGGCCTGAGGGGGGCCTCGCTCGCCGCTCTGCCGCAACATCTGGCCTCACAATGGGGCACGGCGCCAGGCCAGCCGGTCGCATTCACATCGGAGGACAGCGTGCTGCTAGCGTCTCTCAGCTGGGCAATCATCCTCTTCCTCCTTCCCTCGCGCTCGTCTTTCCTCCCCCTTCCTGCCATCCTGGTGGTGGGTGGGGGGGCTATTAGTGGGGGGTACTGGCCGCCCTGTAATCCACGGCCCATCACTTCCCCCCAGGGGCTATGAATAGGCTCTGAAGGTGTGCCTGGTGAAATGAGCGACTCTGCCTCCCGATTAACCGCCTGACGTCAAGCGGGCTGTTGGAACGATGGGGGCTGGGTGGAGAGCCTCCTGGGCCATTGACACTCCAGTTGCTGGTCCTCGCTGAGCCTGTGATGGGGTTCCTATTGTGCCTCTCAAAAGTCGTCTTTTTCTGTCACTGACAAAAGCCAGTGCCTCTACCAGCTAACTCAGAGCTCTCTGTGATAGTTTGTCCGGTTGTGCCATTGTGCCATTGAAAGGCTGCCATCACAAATCGTTCCACCACTTCCTTTGAGGCATCTTGGACCAGGCCTTAGTCACATGACTTCTCCCCCTAAATCAACAATAAGTTACCTGACCTGACATCTTCATTTCAATCAGTGGTTTAGACAATGCTAGGCATAAACTAGGCTTGTGTGAATTTGGTCCTAGAGCTCAGGGAACCTTTTGAGACGGCCATCCTTGGAGTCATGAGTACAAGTTATTAGGTGTCCCTGAAAAGAATGCGTCCTTTCAGCGAGGAGGGCATATGCTGAATGTATGTAGTCCCATTCTTTGCCAATGACAACCTGCCGTGTGGGGGCCTTTGGAGCCTGGGCCCTGGGGGTGAAAGTTCAGGCCCCCTCCACCACAGCAGCAGGACCGTCTCCAGTGATTTATCCGAGCCTGGGTGTGCTGCTACTGCCGATGTGCCGGGGCTGTGAAGGCTATCGCAGCCATTCAGCACAGGAACCCATCAGCCCAGCCCCTGAGTTATAGTGACAATGCCAGAGAGTCGCAATGTTGTAGCAATGAGAGCGCCTCTGATTTATCAAAGCCCAGCCCCTCCCGTATATTATTTTCACCTCCCTTTGCTTCCTCCTCCGTTTTTTCCCCCGGGAGAAAAAAGGGGGGATTGCTATCTATCCTGGTTTGAACAAAAACAAACACTCAGCATGCTGCCGCCTTTACCCTTCTCTGGCACATGGGCTCATGCATAACCGTTTGACGTGACGCAGAAAACACACTCCAATGCAAACTGCAACAAACATACAGACACAGTCACACACACACACATGGATGTACCCACATACGCATATGCAGACACACATGGTTTAAATAGCACCTGGACCTATAGGTTCATGTTAAAACAGACCAGAGGCAGTATATGCTGCAAGCAACATCTTGACTAGTAGGCTTAATAAGGAAGTTTGACCTTTGATTACTTGATTAGGTTACAACACAGGTCCAGCGTGGCTTTATTGTGAGCGTAACCTTTTCAAATAAAATTTTGCTGTAGCTGATGTTGATCACCACGAATAGTATTTGAAAAGGAAAAAAATCTATTTTGTTTTGTTCCGACACCCCAATGCTGAAATGGAGCAAATGCATGACATGATGCCGGTAAACAAGGCAAGGTGTTGGATCAGTGTAGCCTATCTCCTTGCTGGGAGCACTCTGTTCTGGACTGAGTGGTAAGAACTAGTGTTGAGAATAACTGAGTTTGCCCTGGAGTCAAAGGCAGTGGTGTTGAGAATGTCAGATCATTCATCAATATCAGGCTCAAACGTTACTGGATGAAATGCTTTCTGTGGAGTTTACCTATTTCTTTTAAAAACTCCGCTCTGTGACAGATTGAGTCTTAGACCCAATCTAGCTCTTTTTTTTAATCTTTCACCCGCTCCCTCGTCCCTCCCCCTCTCATCCAACGGCTTGGCTGGAGTAGAGTTCTCTCCGGATATGTTGTAGGCGCGCGTTGGAGAGCGCGCGGTATAAAGCGTCGTCTATTCATCGGAGTCTACTGAAACCCACTGTTCCTTTCACAAGAGACTGCTCCACACGCTTCGCACGGCAGCAAGACAATCAAATCAGGACTGATCCCTTATGATTGCTCTGAATCGAATCATTCTCTGAACTATGAGATTGCCTCAACCTTTGTCTGGATTAATTCCCATGTAATCGTTATTTGTTTTCCGGTCCTAAATCTGTCTCCAAGTCTAAGCTTGTTCTGCGGTCATGGGGTGTATAATTTCATTTTTGTCTAGGCTGGTGAGGGTCTTGAACGTCCTGTAAAACGGATACCTGGTGGATTTATGATCCGCACAGACAAAAGAACCAGCGCAGGGAAATTAGTGGAAGTTTGAGATCAGGGAGGATGCAGGCTACATGTTGGTGTGCGGTGTTACTCCTGACGCCAGCGGTTTACCTGGTGAGTGTAACATGATTATTCATGAAAACTTTTTCTGTTTGATAAGTTTGTAATTATTTTTGTACATTTTCTTGTTTTAGTTAACGGATTCTTTCACGTTATTGTCCCTACTTAAGTCTATTTTAACACTGAAAATAAAATAAAAAATACTTAGATACGAAGATTTATGTTCACCTATTGAGAATTATATTGTCAAATGATTTAGAACGTATTCTGTATAACACAATGCAAAAATACTTACCCGTTAAAAAGTAGACTGGTCAGAAAGCAAAATAAAAATCAGCTGTTAAGTTTACGCGAATTATATTAACGTGGTTTTCTACTTACGTCTAAATAATTTTGAAATATCTTACCATAAATCTATTATTTAAGAAACGCATATTATCTTTACAGTTAATATGTTTTTCAATTGTTCAATCAAAAAACAACTATGTTTTTACCTTTTAAAAACATAATATTTTGTTACTTGAAAAAAAAGAATTCATGTGAAGGGATAGTATACTCAAATCAAACGATTTTGCAATTCAAAGAGCGCGTCTCATGGGGGCGCCCTAACAAATGGAAAAAAGAAATGCTGCGAGACTCCCTGCTCAATAGAAAGCTTTTCCATTTTAAGCAAATACTTCCATCATTCATATTTTGCATGCAAAATGGTTAAAACTTGAAAGGTTCACATCATTTTGATTTTATTAATATCTACTTAAACTAGTGCTATCCCATAGAAGGTCCCGTATATTAGGGCATGTTCTTTGCTGTTGATGCATGTTGTGGAATTTAAACAACTATTTAGTCTATGCTATTTAGTTCAAAATATAGAACAATTGAATTAACGACAGTTAACTCTACAGACTAGAACAGAAATGTGAGTCTGAGCTCACAAAGACCCACCTATCAATACACATGCACGCACACACACGCGCGCGCACACACACACACACACACGCATGCACACACACAAAAGTGCACAATTATTGTTTTACTATTATTTTATACCTTGAATGCCGTTTTAAATATTTCGGTATAGTGTGTAACTCACATGACAGGGTCAACTTTGGGCTTTTAAGCTTTCCCTACAATAATAATAACTACATTGATAGATTCTTCTCAATACATGTCACATTACATGTTGTGTTTTAAATACGTCTTTACATTTAGGTCACACAAAGGCTATAGAAATTATAGAAATTTGCCTTATATAGAGGGGCTGCTTCTAAATTATTCCCTGCATGATTGCTTTCGATTTATGACCAGGTCTTAAGAAAATAATGATCCTGTCAGTAGTTTCTTAATATTTGCACATTTTTCTTTAAATATTAAGATGACTTAATTATATGATATGCCTGCACGTACTTTCTATTAGATGTATTCAATAATATATAGTTGCAGCTTTAGAGTTATACGAAACTCGCTTTGCAATGAACATATTTTATTTTTGACAAATTAATCATTGCTTCATTTAAAAATATTTATCAGTGAGAAAATTTGTAAAACTCTGCAGAATTCATATAAAAAACGGATATTTACTTTCAACCCAAAAATTTAGCCGCTGATTTTGAAAATTGGAGCTGTCCATGGTCCTGACACCATTGTTTTCCGGCAGTTTCTAAACAAGTTTCTAGAGAAAACTTAAACCGGTTTTAAGAACTTCGTTTTGCCAAAATAAATTTACTAGGTAACAATTAACTAACTCAATAGTTGCATTCTACATTATTGAATTAGGCAACGTTGTGTGTTCGTATTGCCAATTTCAGTTATTTTTTTTGTTTTCAAAACAAATGTTTAACTAAAACTGATGCAGCGACGGAACATCGAAACATTAAACTTGCTTTATTTGTAAATGTAATCCAATTGCCTTTATATTCTGTTGATTTATTCTAAATGTTTTTACAAAACATTTAAAATTATTTGAGTTTTTAACTTATCTAAGATTAACCTACATCAAGCATAGTCAGTTATGTTAGTCAATGTAACTAAATAAAGATGGAATGCCTTGCTCTAGCGTGCCAATTCTATCCAAAACCAAGATTATTTCTCAGTATGTTAACTGTCAGCTTTAGCCACACCGATGGGGATTAGAGTTGAACTTTGATGGTTTTATTCCGTGTTACAGGCTCTTGTCTCCGCTTAAGCCTCTTGTCTGAGTGGTGCGCCTTGACCTCGATAACACAGCGCGGAGACACAATAGTGAAGGTGCACGGGCTGCTACGATACAGCTCCATGAGGGTGCATGGCAAGCATAAATGGACGTGGTCACCTATGGGTCGTAAATGTAATTAACATCCCGTTATTATACTGATTTTAGGAATCCACGTGGGATTTAACAAAGATCGGGCTATTATATTAGTATACTGAGAGAGTAGATATAATATGATTATGTGCATGATTATGTATGTGTGCTTGCTTGTGTCGGTGTGTGTGTGTGCACATTCACATTGTGTGTGCATGTGTGTGTCTACATGATAGTTCTGTTAAATATACGAAGGGATTAATGTGTAAACACAGAACTTTTGGGTTCTGTGCTATCGCAATTGGGCTTCTCATCTGCCTGAGACCTGGAATATTGAGAAAGAAAGCGGAGATCCGGGCTGCACCTCTTCCTTCCCAAAGCCCAGTGGGAGGTACAAGGCCTGGTTGACAACATGGGTGGCAGTCTCATGAGTGACTGGTGACACGGCATGCATCTCAGTGGAGCGAAATGGCAGACTGACTATGAGGGATAGAATGTGGTGTCATGCTTTGACTAGCAGCCCAACCTCACCTCTTCACACAGACTTATTTTTCTCATTCAGGCTCATTCGGAACAATCCCTACATCCCTGCAGCAACGAAAACTTAATCGCATTCAAAATGTCGGCTTTTATAAAGTCTGGCCTTTTTTTTTTTTTTTTTTTGGAAAAATAGAAGAGAACCAGGTGTGAGGTGTTTTGGCGTTTTTTTTCTTTCCACCCGTGGACCGTGAAGCGTTTCCGTCCACCATAGGACACTGAATCCATAAGCTGTGGTACTCGACGGGGAGGGAAACACTTGAGCACAAAAGGCCTGGGCGTTCAGTCACTGAGCTCAGAATGACCACGCAGCACAGTCCAGCAGGTCACCGGGAGGGGGGTGTGACGTTGGAATGAGCCATGGAGTGTGCTCCGGGTGCCTCTCCAACAGTAGCAGTGTACTCACTGCCGGCAACCAGAGGCTGTAATGGCACTGGATTATTTCTTAGACATAGGTGAGACACATGCACCCGGATTAAGACACGCGTGCGTGTGTGCGTGCGCACACACACACACACACACACACACACACACACACAAACATATAGAGGGAAGCAAGAGATGATTTCTCCCAAAAGGGGCAAACACAGCTAACCTGCAGCAAACCTACAGCGCCATTCAACCTAGTGAATTTGATAGGGCTTTCAGTCGGGTCGACTTGTGCCCTTTCTGTTCTGTCAGTTTTTGTACCGTGACCACTGCGAAGGGAACACCACAAGGTGACCCTGGACCTTTTCCCTTCCCACCAGTACCCCAGTGTGGGATGCCCAGCCTTAGAGCTTCCCACCCCGATGGGCGGGCTTTGTTTTGTCCTTCCTTGTCTCGCCGGGCTAGACACCCGCCCCGGGAACAAACAGAACAACACTTGACATTGGGGTGGGCCAACAAAGTCACTTCTAATGGCTCGTAGCTGTGGAAGTTCCCCCCGCTGGGCGCCTGGTGCAGGCTTTGGCTGCAGGGATCATTAGAGGGCTGTCTATTTAAATCCGACGGGGAAATCAAGGAGAACTGTCTGGCGTTCAAGGGACAATCTTTTTTTATTTCATGGTGTTTCATTTTGAAAACCTTTGTTGGTGACCCCTTTCACCTGCGCCACATTACCATCCCCCCACCCCAAAAAGAAATTGTCTTTGGTGTGTGGGTCTGTGTCTGTGTGCAAGAGAGAGTGAGAGTGTTTGCCTGTGAGGAAGGCTGTGTGTGTGTGTGTGAGTGTGTGTCCATTCACCTATGTCTGTATATGCGTTGGAGGCATCGCTGACTGTGATTAATGACTGCAGCCTCCACTTTCTCCTCCATTCACTGTCCTACATTTTCAATTGCGTCCCGGGTTCAAAGGGCAGAGTTTCAGCCGACCATTGAAGGGCACAACTCCCAAAGAGTCCGGCTCCCGGCCAACCTGGGTTTGATCCTGAGGGGCCTTTCTTTCCTCCTCTGCCTCCCTGTACCGCAATCCCTTTCTGGGGAGTGTGCGAGGCCCTGATAGCCATGCTTTGAAGTGGTCTGGAGGGGAGGGGGCGGGGGTCTCCAAAGACAGGAAAGCACTCAATAACCCCCACACCACCTTCTTTACATCTTCACACATACCACGAGGACTCCCCAGACTGCTCTGGAGCGGCCTGGAGTGGGACTACGATGGAAGCCTTTCCTACACGGGGAGGAACTCAACTTCCATATTCCCTGTTTCTGGTCCCTCTCACCTAGCCCTTCCTCGGCTTGTGCACTTTGATCATTAGGAGTCGTAATCAATTAGCCCCCTTGCGTTTACTGTGGTTTTCTGGAGAGGTCAGGAATGGTTCTGCCAGGGCTGGATACACAGCGGTGGTGATGGATGGCTGTGCTTCCTAACTTGATGATGGGCTTGATTGACCAGTGAAACAGAGAAGGGGCGCGCGGTCTCTCGCTCGGCTGACTCCGCGGCTTGCGGAAGACAAGGGGGAGGAGGGAGAGAGAGAGAGAGAGAGAGAGAGAGAGAGAGAGAGAGAGTGGACAGGAGCTGAGCGCTTCCCTCCAGTGCGGCGCGGTGATGGATCTGCCATCGGGGGAGGGGAGGGGGGGCTCTCTACGGTCAGAGGGGCCCGGCGACCAGCCACGTCCACTTGGTCGTATCTATCCATCCCGCTGGGTCACGGCTGCCTGCCAGGCGGGGGCCCCCTGCTGGGAAGCATACAGAGGGCTCCAGCCTGGCTGATGACCCTCATACCAGTGTGTCTGGAACTGTTTCTTCTGTGCACACGCGCTCCCACAGGGATCTTTTTTTAAAGTGGGGACGCACGTCGCAGAGCAACAATTTTCACATCAGAATAAGTAAAACTCCACAAGTTAACTCCTTGAGAAGTGTCATAATTCTCGCCATAGGCAGGCACTGAAGGGCCCATTAGATAGGGAGGTATTTTTAGTGCAAATTGCTGTGCAGAGGGGAAGACGTCGGAACAATGGAAGGGAGAGAAAGAAGGTAAGGAAGAGGTGAGCAGTCGCTGGGCAAAGTGACTGGTAATAGTCTGTTTTGCATCGGGTCGCTATGTTTTCCTCCTGCCCAGATCCAATTTCTTACCAATGTTGACATACACACACCAACACACACACACACACACACACACACAACGTGTGCACCATCTTGCGGCAGTTTTAACAGCCCCCCTTGTTTACGTATGCGGCTGTCACTCTAGACAAGCATGCTGATATTATGTAGTTGCCCGGAGGCGGATTAGACAGTGGAAAGTTGTTGATGTTGCAACTTATATCCCGGGCACAAAAAAATTTGAAAAATAAAAGATCGATCGAGCTTCCACACTTCCATAGGTTGCCAAGTGTTCTATGATCCATTGGCCTTCGTGAACCTTCTGTCTCCACACACGGCACACTAGACTAACGCAGGGAGTCAACGCCGTGCCCCGATGCATCAGTGTCCTCGTTGAGTGGCCCGGGAAGGCCTGCGATGACGCCTCGGCACAGTGGCGTCGTGTCGTCTACGTGACGCCTGGGTTGATGTGCCCGGCGATAATGAAGTGAGGGTGAAATTACAGCCTCCGTGCGCACACTTAGCTCGCCTTGAGCGCGCCAATCAATAAGTCACTCCGCAGACCTCTATTTTCTTTTTCTCTACCTTTGGCGAGCGTCAGAGAGAGGATTGGGCCTGCCGTGTCATGAGACAGAGCAACGATCCATGACTGCGGGCCAGACCCATGGAATATACCAATCAGGCTCCTTATCAACTCCCCATGCAGAGAATGACAGCACCCCATTACTTACACAAGCCCTGGAGATTTTGGCCCTATTGATTTTCAGAATTACAATTAGATCTCCGCCTCGTGATGGCATCCAATCGCAGCTGAGGGCAAGAGGGAAAAAAGCTTGGAGGTTTTTCTCCTTCTTGTTTTCCCTGCCGCGGTTCAGGATGACAGCTGTCCATCACTTGTCAAAGAGATAACACTCCCGCAGTGTGGGACCACACTGGCTTCTCTGTTATGGGAAAGAACAGTGGGGGAGACCGCTGAGTTTTTCTCTTATCTCCTTTTTCCCATTCACTCTCTCTTTCTCTCTCTCTCTCTCTCTCTCTCTCTCTCTCTCTCTCTCTCTCTATCCACATCTCCGTGTCCCAATGCCTATCTGCTTTCCCGTCGCTCCATTCTGTAAACAAAGTCCCTCACTCCGAGGGCCCACATGAATAACCCCCCGTTATCGTCGTGACCCTGGATTTCTAATGCAGGCTCTTTGTGGGGACATGGTGGAGACTACTGTTTGCCATGCGTGTCTGTTTGTCTTATCGCCCTGGCGCCATCTTTTTTCTGTTTTCATTTTGGGGGGTGCGGCAAAAATAAATTCCATCCTACGTTGGTATTCAAATACACTGTGTAAACAGGCCCACAGATATTCTTTGTCGAACGAGATTCTCCTGTAAATGGTTTTTCTGCCAATGCCAATGGAATTGATGTCCTGATCTCAGGTTTCTAAGTTATTATTTTGACCGCTGCTGCCTTCCTGTTTCATCGGGAACATATTTTGAATATACAATTCCTCATCGTTCAGACCTGAACAATAACGGCCAGTTAATATACAATTGAAATGAAACCACACTATTAATGAAATTATTAATGAGACGAGACAAGCAATGGTTTTTGAGTCTTTGCCATTTAAAAAGTATTTTATCTCTCTACTCTTTCTCCCTCCCAACCTACCTCTCATCCAGTGTATGCTGGGACATTTATCAAATCAATTACTGCTGATGGGAGTTCCTCTAACAGGTAGTGAGGTGTCTCAGTACTGATTCATCCTGTCACCTTGATGGATTCGCTCTGTTCTCTGGGTGCCAGAGCCCACTGTTCACAGGGAGCGCTGCCGATCTGTCAGCCCTCACAAGCCATTACTTAAAACATTAGCCGGCCTTACAGCCAGCGTTTTGCTGGGCCGCAATCAGAGACCCAACCTTTCAGAGGAACGTTCTAGAGGGGCTCTGTGTGTGTGTGAGTGTATTTATGTTTGTAACGAATTACGTGTGTATTGTGTTTCTAAATGTGTGTTTGTGTAGTTGTGTGTGTATGTGTTTGTGTGTGTGCGTGCAAGTGTGCATGCGTGTGTGTGTGTGTGTGCGTGTGTGTGTGTGTGTGTGTGTGAGTATTTGAGGTTCAGACTGAGGAAGTGAAACACGGAGAGAGGGAAAGAATAAGAAATAGTGAGAGACAGAAGAAGCTGGAGAGATTTAAAGCCATTGACAACTACAACCTTATTACTGTTTACATAAAGAAGTAGAGAGAAAGAAAAATGACTCTTTGACAATGTGAAAATGTTGCACCTTAGAGTCAGCTAAAACGTCAGGACTATTTGGCTTTGTGTGTCAAGTTAATGGCTCGGGCAGTAAAGTCATTAGAACGGTGCGCAGGAGTTAATTGAATGTGTTCGGTTCTGCAAATGCTTTACAGTCAGCATAAATGCATCTATTCATCTTGGTTTATGATACGGAGGAAGAAGGAGAACGGGGATGGGAGGCACGGAGTGTGGCATGATGCCATGGAATGTTCTGTACCTGTGTGGATAGAGAGGACAGGCAGCACAGCTCTCTCAGATTCTTTTGTGGAGCTGACGGACAGGTTGAAGGAGTGGGCATGTTTTAAGGACACGGGGGGCCTCCTGGCGTGCATGGGGCATGGCTCTCCACAAGCCACCCTTAGGTCCACGTAGACTGGCTACTGGTGCTGCTGCACTAGATTGTCCCTGATCTCCGTCGTGTCACATTATCATTGGGACGTTACTGGCGGGTCTCTATTTGTGATGCATTTCAGCGCTATTTAGTAGCACAATACATTTGCATCGTTTCAGAGTACGACAAGAAACGGGCATAACGATGGTAGCCTTGGGAGGGAACTGAGTGACTGTGTTTCATTCATCGAGTGAAAGCAGATTTGTCTAGTTTCTTCTATCTTATGGAACTTAAGTGTTCGTGTGGGCCTCAGTGGATGGGGTTTTATTAGTTGGAGAAGAGACGCGTTAGGCCACCAGGGGATTAGTATTCCACTCCAGTCGCTAGCCAGCGTCGAGCATAGTGGGAGAATGGAGGACTGGAATAGCCAGTCTAATCTCTGTATTTAAATAGCTTGACTAAATCCTTAGTGGCGCCCTCAATGGATCTTCTAAAATGAACAGCTTTCAGTCACCACGAGGAATGGAGGGAACTGTGGAAATACTACAACACCAGCACTGTACAGCGGTTTAGCCGCTCCACATGGTTGTCATGGATGTCAGCACCAGATCCCGTGGAAATAACTTTCCTAATTTAATTCCCAGACGGCTGTCTCTCTTGTGGAATACGATTGTGTAAGAACAAGGTTATGTGTTGAGGGACATTTCAACCTTTGAATAAGCTGCAGTCGCACGTACAGTGTGCATCGATGTATAGTTAATTCTTTGGAGGTATCCTTTGAATGTATTGTGAATATGAAAACGTCAAGCCAATTTTAGACCGCGCATCGCTTTTGGAATGACATGTCCATCGACATTTGCATGGACTGATGCGTGAACATTATTTGAACTTTATATCTTAATTTCACTTTGAGCGAGCCACTAGCAGGCTTGCTTGTGGATTACAAATTCCGTATGAACCGTCCATATGGAATGAAGCAGAGCCGTTGAATATTGGTCCGTAGGATCACACATTAAAAGACAGCTAAAAAGGTTAAAAAACCAGGCAACAGTGTATCAGTTTACCCTTGCCACACAAAATGGTGAAAATGATATTAGTCTACGGCAAAACGTTACTTGTTGAGGCTCCAAGTGCAAGCAAGTTTTAAATAGTTTGTTCCTTTCCCACTCCTCTGTGGAAAAGGTAATGCAAGATCCCCGTATACGCCAGTCAGCTGAGCGGGATATTTGGGCAATCCAAGGCTACGCTGAATTACCATATGTGTATACACTATGCACGCCTATTTAAGGATACAGCTGGTTACCATTACCTGGCTGACAATTTTTCGATTTCTTGAAAAGGCTATAGTTAAGCAAGTATACATGCAGTACTTAAAGAAAGGCTTATTGGTGGATCACACAAGTAATACATCAGACCTAGAACAACAGAGACCACAAGAGTTGGAACAATATTCTTCTCTTACATGGGATGTTGGAATTCATTAGATGATCTGTACTAATGTTCCACTAATGCTCTCACACAATGGTGAGCCCATGGCTTTCTGGGCGATGAGATTAGCCGCTGCATTCACCATCAGTCGCGGGACGTCCCCAGCGCTGTCGCCCGTGATTAATGGTGCGTAGAGTCGGCCTGAAAGGCAAACTGGCAGGACAATGAGCAGTTTCAATGGATGTGACTTCTACAAAAGCTCCACGGTGGCGCTTGACAACAGGCAAGGTCTTGACTTCGACAAAGACAAGCCGGGTACCTTTTGTTCTGGTTTCAGCATCCGTTTGGAGCCAGCCCTGTATAAATTGGTCAATCAGAAGCATCTACAATGTTAAAAATAGTTTTTTTCTTCTAAAAATCCCAACACATGTTGAGATACAATGATTCCCTGTCAAGAGCTTTGGTTATTTCACCAATTAAGGTCAATGGGATCACAGACAAGACACGTTGTCTTGCTTTGTAATAGCATCTAGCATTATTATTATTATTGTTTTTATTCCAATTTGTAATTTATACATGTTTTTTATGTTCGATACAAGCTGTATACTGTATATATATATATATATATATATATATAT
>JAVQJS010048269.1:0-19385 GCA_036024795.1 Galaxias rostratus | reverse complement strand
GTGTGTGTGTGTGTGTGTGTGTGTGTGTGTGTGTGTGTGTGTGTGTGTGTCTGTGTGTGTGTGTGTGTGTGTGTGTGTGTGTGTGTGTGTGCATGCATGTGTGTGTGTGCATGCGTGTGTGTGTGTGTGCATGCATGTGTGTGTGTGTGTGTGTGTGCGCACAGCCCTGACAAGCTATGTAATGGCTTTCCTGGAGTGATTCCAGAGAACAGCTATGAAAGAGACTGGGCTGAGTACCACTTATACCCAATAAGGTTTTGAGTGTGTACATCAAGGTAGCTTTTGCATTGTATGTCCAATGGTAGCAGGGATATTCAGGGATGGTTCAAAACCCTGGTTCGTTTTATAATCATTTCAGATGATTATAAAATATGGACTGACGTTGCATATTTAGGTCAAGCCAACTGACATGCAAATGCATTTACTTTTTGTCGAACGTTTGAGAATTCTCTGTCGATGAAGACCTCAAACATCTACAATGTCCTGCAGTGTGAAACTCTTCACTTAACACTTTGTAATAGTGTTTAACAGTTACAAGAGCATGAAAAGTAATACGCTAATGACTTTTGAATGTGTGATTACCTGCAATACATTCGTGGGTTAAGATTATTTATAATTATCGTGTGTCCTGGGTCGGTAATTCCTGAGTTAGCTGCTGTAATTATCAGGTGATTTAGTTTGATTCTATTATTTTTACATTTCTTTGAAGCTTTATAGGTAAAGGTTTGTTTAGGATATGTACATGATACATGTTTTTTTTGCAATTATTTAAGGTAATAAGTCATTGATATAATTTGACTTAACTGACTTTGACTAGCTTGTGATGAGACTACATTGTAAAAGCCTTGTGGTTTATTTGGAGTACTCATCTTCTGCTTACTCGGATAGTATCACAGTTCCCTTATCCTGATGGTGTTTGTAGTCTAATATTTGGAAGAAGAGCGCACTTATTCTAAAGAATGTAACACATTGCCTATCATATCATTGTCAATGGATACATTTAGTTCTGACGTCTACATTGAAAGTGTAAATCTAAGTTGATTACACAAAGAGAGTTTCCACTGTGGAATCTATTCATCCCCAATTTCGTATTTATTTAGCCAAAAGAAGAAATATATAAAATGCACAGGAAGATGTTGACTATTCAAATGAGTCATGACTTCTTTTTATGCTAACTTCAACAGCCATTAAAGTAGATTATGTGTCAGGTTCCCTAAAAGGGTTTATCCATTAGCACAAAACAGGGGAAGTTCCTTGTCATATCATTTTGCAACAGCCAGCCATTTGTACAAAATAAATCTATTAGAGAATAGAATATGACATATTCAACAACATGCATGATTTGAAAATTCAACATCTTGGGAAAGGGTAAACACGTCAGATATGTAAATGGGCCCCTTTTATCTCAGATTTTAAAAGGAATATGACTTTGTGGATGTATATCTTTGATAGAATCTAACATTTAAGATTAACGTTATAGAAGCTATTTCCACCCCCTACCCTACATTGTCAAACCACCCTACTTTAAACGTTTTAATAAAAAAGCTGGGTTTCAATATAAACAGCCCAGTGTGGAACATAGCTGAATTATTAATTGCATACAGTAATACATTGTAATAACAGTTTATAGTAGTGAGGAACACAGTATGTATATCAATGGTCTTTGAAGTGGATACCATTGATCAGAAAATATAACTTACTTTCAGTTATATTGTAAAAGCTATTACAAAGGTATTTATAGAGAAAATCTATTTCCATTCTAGGCTTTTTAAATGTCTTTTTGGAAATGTAAAGTACTATTAAGCAAAGTTTGTGTGAGATTAGTCAGGACTGTCTTCGAATAAAGTCTGATTGACGTGGAGTTCATCCCCACAGCCTAACGAACAACGCCAATTAGAGGATGGAATACACATTTTGAAGTGGCAAAGGGGTATGGCATATAAGTGGTAACAAAAAACTTCTGCCCAAGCAGAATGAGAACAACCAAGTGTTTAGATTGTTGTAATTTAATCCGTCAAGGCAATGTTCTGGATTTACTTGAAGATGCTCTTGTCAGTAAAACGATCCAAAAAAAGTGGAAAGATTTCATAAAAGGCAGAATGCAACCTATCTCCAAAAGCAATTGGAAGATCATCTGAATAACACCTGTTGCTCCCCGGCAAGTTTCTCCCACAGCATCAAACAAAACTACGAAGAGCAACCCACACATACACCTACACATGCACACAAACAAGCACAGACACAGATAAATGAGGAGACAAAGAGATAATGGCACAAAGTGTGCGGGCAACGCAGCATGGAAACACTGAAGCGCGTTTCAATTGAAAGTGGAGAGGAAGCCCAGACACACCGTGGTGTGGAGGGCGAGGAGGTGGAGGAGCCAGCCATCAACCATCGGGCTCAGAATAGTTCACGTTGCTATGGCTTTGTGAGAGCCGAGTTCACAGTGGCTTTGCAATCCCATTACCTGCCCCCATGCTGCTCCTGTCAGACATGTTATGCAAATAGTTGTATACCTGCACACACATGTGTGTTGTGTGTGTGTGAGTGTGGGGGGCGAAAGTTACTTGTTAAAAATGACAGGTGCGCAAGTCAGTCGCATACTTTTCCATAGCGTGACTGCATGCGTAGGCCTTACCATTTAAATGTCAACATTCTCTGCATTTGCCAAGCTACCCCTGCAGGTATGGTACAAAGCACGGGAGCGACATCTTCTTTTCAGTCCACACAGGTTCCTATTATCACGTGCCAGTCCTGTGTGACACAAACAGCAGCGAGCGAACAGTGTCACACAACAGTGGCCGATACTGCACTGCGTACATACACTACATGCATACAGCACCGCGCAGGCAAAGCCTTTTCACCAACCCGGTCCACTCCTGCCAGACGGCGGCCCAGAGGACAGCGTGTTGCAGCCACGGGTGTGGGATCCCGAGGGACTCCAGGCAGACGGAGGATGCCACCTTCACACTTGCTAAAGAGGGAGCGACGGACGGGCCACGGCGAGCAAAAAGCCGCCGTTAAGCCGCTTAGACACGGTGGGATGCCGGCACTGTGAATAGTCAACCGGTCAACAGGTCACCGGCAAAGAACACTCTGTTCGCTTTCCTCTCCTCAGGTGCACCGGGCTAATTCATCCCAACAGGGCAGTGAGATCCAATGCAGTTTGCTCATAATTGTGACAATTAAATTATTTTAATTAAATAGATTGTCTTTTCTGAGAAAAAAAATAAAATAACTCGTTTACATTTATTGTATTACATGTAACAGGGTAATCAATTAGGCTTAGTCAAAGTCAGAGTGGTTCACAGAGTAGCTCCACAAGTCAATTGCTTCTGCATGTAGGGCGGTTTTGAGAGGGGCTGCAGAGCTAAAGGAAAGTTAAAAAGGATGGGGAAATTTTCTAAAAGCCCATGACCAGTGGGGTGAACAGCAATAGCTTTCATGACCGCCTTATTAATTAGACCTCCCAGATAAAACGCTGAAAGGCTTCGCTTGAGTGCAGAAAGTGCTTTTAGCTCTGCTGTCAACGAACTGATAGTGTGGAGACTCGCTCTCGTCTCTGTTTCTATCTGCTTCCCTTTTTTAGTTGAGATGTCGATATTATTTTTCAATGTCAGACCGTCTTTGATGACAGTTCAACATGTTCTGTCTCTCTGAAAGTGCTGGCCTCCATATTTAAAAAAACAAAAACAACATGGGTCAGTCCAATGGGAAAGGAAGACCAGTCTAAAACAGCAATGATCCCGTGTGCAGTTTGCAAACTTTGGGCTAACTGGGCTCAGGCCTCGCTGATGTTTTTGGCATGGCTCATTTGTTCTCGTTTATTGCCGGGGACAGCATCAGGGCTTATTCGAAAGACATTAGTCCTGCGTCAATAAGCATGGTGAGTTAATGAGAGAGGTGGGGAAACAGGGTGAGGGAAAGAGAGGGAGCGAGAGAGCGAGCGAGCGAGAGAGGGAGAGAGTGAGAGAGAGAGAGAGAGAGAGAGAGATCAGGAGACAGCTGAGGAATTGAAGAAAATAGATTGCTGCCTATATTCCAAAGGACGTGGCAGATCAATAGTCTCCGGAGATCAGCGCTGGCCTAGCAGTGACCTGAGGCTCTCACTCTGAATAATAAGTTACTCATGAGCTTAGGAGTGACCTCATTCTAAGTGACTTGCCATGCAGCTCAAATCCTCCAAAATGTATCTCGTCCGTCTGAGTGGATCGGTGAGTCTTGAACCTTTTTGAAGGTGTGAGGGGACGCAAGTGCTCCGTATGCTGTACAAAATAACCAATGATACCTTATTCTAAAGTGCATGCACGTCTTGCATAACACCGCATTTTAACTAAGCCGTCTTTGCACACATTCAAGCCTCTTATTTGGTGCTGTTGGAGAAGTGTTAAGGTTCACCCAGTCTCTAGAGCCCGAGGGTTCAAAGGTTAGTTGAAGCTAGAAAGACTAGTGAGTGTATATTATTCCTCGCTGTTGCACACTGTCATGCATGTTTTGTAGGCTGTTAGGTATCTGCACTACAGCCATACGCAACAAAAGGCAGAAATGTAAGCAGATCATAATGTTGTCCAGGAGAGAGAAAAAGAAGGGATAAAGATGATCCATGGACAGACAACTGAGCAATTTGATCCCTTCTACTCCACACAAACGCCAAGACTAAGACTTTCGGAGATGTACAGAGATGAACGTAATCCTGAGACAGAGTGAGTGTGTGTGCGTGTGTGTGTGTGTGTGTGTGTGAGAGAGAGCGAGAGAAAGAGAGAGAGGGAGAGAGAGAAACCTCCAAGATGATTGGTCCTTCGAGAGCCCAGTGCAGCCGTATTGGACTAGTGGTGAGTCCAGCCTCTTCAATGAGACTATTGTTTTCTCCATAAATGCAGTCTCACAACATCTTCCCGTTACACAGACATATCATGAGCTTTGACCTGAGAAATGACAGCTACCACCCCATAAGGACCTGGCTGAGCCAATAACACAGCACACCATTGTGTGTGATACTCAAGCCAAGTTCGCCTTGCTGAGACATGGTGAGGATTACAGTGAGCCACACAGAAGCTAAGCGTGTGGGTGTGTGTGTGGGTGTGTGTGTGGGGGGGGGGGGGGCATGCAAGTTGTATATCCTTATGGGTAATCTAAATTATGTTTTGAATGAAAAGCACTATGAAAATAAGAGGATCCTAAAAATGTATATTTTTTACTTGTGACCCCCCCTCCCACTTCTCCAATTAATTGCTAGTTTATAAATGTAAAGTTATGCAAGTGCTATACTGCTCAATGCTACTTATATAAAGCAGGTGACAATCACCATAAGTGTGCTTGAATTCATTCATGCTTTCAGATGAAAGTCATTCATTCTAGTCTAGGCTTAAGCAGCAGACTCAAAATCCTATTGTGAAAGGATGGGTGATCATAGAAGAGCTTCATAGATACATTCATTGTCTGAACAAGTGACACACATTAATACTGTTTCGCAATGAACTGATTTAATTTAATTAAAGTCCTCACGTCTGCGAGGATTTCAGTGAAGTATCCTTAATCATTTAATCATAGGATAACACACAGACAAACCACCAGACGGAAAAAAAAATGTCGTTCACGGCATCCATTTTGCTTACACGGTGTTTCCGCTGATGCCGCTGTCATGATGGTGAGAGAAAAACAAACCTTTACAAACTGTCCGCCTGCTCAGGAGCGAAAACATGGTCAACTTTCCCTTCTTCAAGAGTTTCTTACTGTAAGTGCCACTATGCTAAGCTGTACGTTTCTCACAGATTTTCTTGAACTTCACACTTGAACATACTAGTGTTCTGTAGTTTGAAAATACACAAATATCACGTGTATATTCAAATGCCACATCCAGATGCTTTTCTGGTGGCTGTTGTGAATAGAACAACTGACAACAAGGGAAAGTCCTTGTGACAGATTGGAGAGACAGACAACCGGAGGGAATAGACCCCAATGGGGCCGATATGGGATAGAAACTCGTGTCTGCAGCTCTAAACACTACTCTGTGGACTGAGTGCTCCCAAAAAAAGCATCCGTCAAAACTAAATTGAAAGCATCCCTAGAGTCTGCGAAAGCGGGGGCGGAAGATGACTCTGACATACTGACAACACGGTTTCGACCCTATGCAACGGCTACGAGCACCAAAAGCACTTCAGAAACCAATCATCATAGGTAAAAGTCACCAGATCTGCCCTTGCAGCTGGGAAAAGGTAACGACTGCATGGGGTCCGAGACTGCACCAAAGTAAGAAAGGGTGCCTAGTACTTTTGAAAAGTCAAGCAAGTTGAATGAAGGCCAGTGGCCGGACACAAACCAAAGTCCACCGGCCTCCTAAGGCTCCAGCCCTGAGGTGGCACAGTCAGGCACTGAAAGACCAGGGGCTAAGGTGGTAGACCCTGGTCAAGCACAAATAACCTCCAAGGAGAAGATCGGTAACTGAAAAGCTCAGGTAAAGTGGCCATCAGCTGCTGGAAAGAATGTTAGAGACTCTATTCTAACAGATCTATAAAGACACTTGAACAGCTACGGGGCACAGTGGGAAGGAAGCTAGTTGAAATAGGGGATTTCATATATGATTATGGAAAGTAGAGATTTGGGCTACTGGGAAATTTAAAAAAAAGTGGACCAAGACCAACCAACGAAGCGGTTGTCAACATTGAGGAGAGGTGAGAACCTATGAAGAAACTGAAAGAGTAAAGAACAAGCACGGAGTAAATTCTACAAAGACCTCTTCAAGTTTACCAAGTCCTTGTTCAACAAAGCAAAAAAAACTAAGCGCTTAAAATAACCAAATACCGGAATACCTTACAGACTGTATAAAAATGCAACTGATGTCCTGCGTTTTCCATTTGGATCCAACTGGACAGGACAAAGGCATTAAGGTAAGTCTTTCCTGCAGACCGTAATTTATCAAACCTGCAGGAACAGTGTAGGGAAAGATGACCTTTTTTCAGGTGATAAGTATCCCTGCAAAGCCTGCAGGAATTGTTCACCCTTAATAATAATAATCATTCGTTTCATAGCGCCTTTCAAGACACTCAAAGTTCTTTACACAATTGGGTCACCGATTAATACGAACAATGAATGGACAGAGAGCTATCAAACACAACACTCCGTCTGAGTGCTGCCCATGCCACCCGTACGACTTGCTCACCCAAAATATATTACGTCTCGCTCATGCAGACCAACTTCAGGTGAACTGTCAGTGACTGGCTGGGGCACTGGTAGGAGAACGTGGCATGTTTTTTGATAGTGGAAGGAAACCCACACAAATACAGATAGAGCATGCAAACTCAACACAAAAAGGCCCTTGGCTGAGGTCGGGTCTGAACACAGGTCCTTTTTTCCTTTGAGGCTGTGCAAACCACTGAGCCATCAAGATGCTCACTGTTATGCCTTCTGGGGGAGTCATGGGTTCAAATTGACCAGATATCTGACATGGAGGGTGCCCACCTGAAACCCCGAGTGACATGTCTCCTCTCAACCCAAGTCCATTCTAGAATGTTGTCTTTTGAAGGTCTCATCTTGGAATATGCTAATAACATTATGTTGATTTTCGAATATCACACAGGGAGAGTGTAATCTTGTGTGCTGTTATTGCCTGATTCTCGTGGAGACGTTTGTTAAAGACATCGGCAAATTCACTTCAAACAAATCGGAGTAAAATTCCTTCCATTTAAATCAAGTAGTTTTGAAGAGCAAGGCTGCTGTCTATGTTTGCCATCGCTACATAGCGCAACAGAATGGGGGTTGCAGCACAAAGTGCGACAAGGTTATCCTGTAGGTACATGTAAAGAGAGCCTCGTTTGATAACCTCCATTCGTTTTCTCATGTTGCGTTTATAATACGCTGCAGGGGCATTAAAGCTATAAACCTTTGGTGGTCGTATTTTTCTTTGTCATTGGTAGACGTGAACCACTTCTGCTATGTTCATTTTTCCTTCAAGGCTCACGTTTCTTGTTGATTTCCCTGAAAAACATGTCAAATTCACACTCTGGCTTTGTAGACACAGAGGTCAGCAGCACAGTGGATGAAGGTCATGGTTACTGTTCCCCAGTCTGAGAAATTGGATTTCTTCTCATTTGCTGATTGTGCCAATAAAATTACAAGAGGTTGTTCATAGAGGGCAGGTTGTTCAAATCTACTTATTTATTTAAATATATTGGATATTTTTGCCCGCGCCATAGTGGCCACTTCAACAAAGTTAAGGGATCCTCCTGTTGAAATGTAAATCTGACTTATGTGTATTAAGTAAAGTAAGGTACTGTGCGTGAAGTTTTTTTTTTTTTTTTTTTTACTGTTGACCGTCACAAACTCTACTTTGAACTTTGAAGTCTAATGATTTGAATATTGCTTCTTCAACATAGAGGCACTGCGATGATCCTTTGTTTGTTTGTTTTTTGTCTTTAGTTAACAGCAGCCCTGATTGTTATTCTGAAAGTGAGAGCCAGCACCCACCATGCCACAGAACAGATACTTTACAGGGGGAGACACGGGCCATTGTCTACATAATGAGGGATGTGGGTTGCAAGTTGTTGAGTGACACGGTCAAGGTTTCTCCAGGACTATACCTGCTCTGATGTAAACCTCTTGTCACTCAACCACAGACCACATTTTTTACACTTATTTTTTACGTGATCTTTAAAGGCCATCAGACAGCTTTGTTGGGAATAATATGATCGCCATTAATGTTGGTCTAGGTTACAAGTTGAATGACTTAAGTTGTGTGTCATTGCAATGCAACTCTTTTATCTTGCAAAGTATCTGGTGATCTGCCAGCCAGAGCATGTTCATATTTGTCAAACTAACCATCTGTCCAGGTTGCATTTGGAATAAGATGCTTAAGAAGAATACAATTATGTGTATGTGTATATGTATATATATATTGAATTGTGTGGATGGTGTAATAAGGTTAGGAAGTTAATGAAACAAAGATGGGTTTATATGCATACACAAACTAGTAAACAAACTGACATTGGCAGGGAGTCACTTGCAGACAGTGAGGCTGGTCTCAATCAGATTTATTGCTGACTGAGCTCTTAGTACTTTACAAGGAACACTGGATCTGTCCCCAATCCACATTTCACTCTAGCCATTATTCAAACACACGCACTCACACACATACATACGCACATGCACACACACACGCACACACACGCACAAACACACGCACACACACACACATCTGGCTGACTACGTCCACACTAATACCCAGGACATGACTCTATTAACTTCCACCTCTCTAAGGCAGCGTGGGCTGCAGGTGGAACGGCAGGACAGATGGAGGACACCTGTATTGGTCCGGACTTCAATTCCCAGAGCACAATAGGGATTTGGTTTGAGCGTGCCTAAGGGGGTCTTGGTGACGGATGATAATATTGAGTGCCGTGTGCTTGGCTTAGAGAAATCCAACAAGAAAGGGCTACATTTAGACCCTCTCTCAAAAAAGAACACAAACAAACACTCACACAAAGGCCCCATCAAAGAGAGCAAAGTGGCCGTCGATAATGGACAGCCCGCGGACATGCTGGTGAGGCTATTATTGGCCGAAGCAGAATTGTTTTCGCTTCCTGACGTATGCATAGGCCACACAATAGAAATAGAACAAGATCCAAGACGAAAATTAATTCCTGGAGGAAACATTTTGAATCCATGGAAAGATGACAATAAAGATGTGTTCAGAATTTTTACACAAGCTAGATAATCTAGATGTTGAAATATTGTTGTGCATCTAGATAAAAATTTTGCCTCAGGAATATTTGCTGTCACACAAATGTTCAGAATATATATAGATATATATATATATATATATACATTTACACCACAGTTCCGTCTTGTCTGACCATCTCTTTCTAATTCCCTCCTCCCTCTTTTTTGATGTATTCTCTACCCCTACTCCCCTCTCTTGCTGAGCGTCGGCCTGTTGGGGCGAGTTAGCAAACAAGAGATCAGTGGCTGTGTTTTGTAAGAGCCACCTCCTGCCACAGAACAACATACAGCCACGCTGACGTGACAAGCTCCATCAACCTAGTCGAGCTCAAACACAACATTTGTAAGGGTTGTGTATCTTGCGATACTGCAGGCTTAGAATACAACGACGTGTCAGGGCAGTAGCAATAGACAACGTGGGTGGATGAATATCACATTGCACCTAGCGTGTACCTTTTTTTACTATAAACATATCATAAAGCAAAAGCCACTGGAGGCATCTCATTATGTCTTGTTGCAGTTGTTGCTGTGCTCCTGTGTGCTATTTCAAATCCCTCCAAATTTTCGCTTCAGGTCACAATGTCTTACGTGTGATTTACAACTTCCATTCCCAATTCAACATAGTAGTTTGAAATAGTATGGTTTTCATTCTCACAATTTTCCGCTGGAACTAGCTTCTCGAGGGTAAAAGCAACATGACACTTTGAACCTATGTATGCTTCTTCATTTCAGATTTTACAACTTGCCTGTCGTACAACTACCTTCCTCTTTCGTGTCAACCAACTGTTTGTATAAATGACAGAAACATTGAAAGGTTTATGTTGTCTAGTCGGTAGAAAAACTTATGACAGTAACTCAGCTTAAAACATAAAATTATGTTAAATACAGAATATAAGGTGGCTTCTTCTTGTTTAATTAAGTCTGGAGACAGCCCTAAAATGCCCAGGGTTTTAGTATCATTATTCACTTATATTGCTATATCTCTCCTCATGCTTTTTTTCCTCCAGTGGGAACGGAGTGTCTGGGAACGCTACTGACTGTATGTGCTGTCTAGACTGGAGGCCGTTGTTTTGACCACTGGGAGGTGATAGTGGCTTGGCTGCAGCACTGGTGGACAGACTCCGCTATGCTGGGAGATATATTATTGGCTCTGATGCAAGACAAACCGTAGGAAAGATCCTGATAACCAGGATAGAACACATGCGGGTATACACACGCGCACAAACAAAGACACACGTGGGTGCACTCACAATGCACACGGACAGAGCCAAACAATCCTCTTCTAAATATATACGGCGTCGGTGCAGTGGCGACCTCGGCTTTCGTCTTGTATGTTCTGATGGAGACTCCGTCACGCCAACTGGGAGGCCATGAAGGCCAGGCTTTGCATCTCCAGAGATAAGGCAACCATTAACACAGGTAGTGCTCCGGAGAAATCGATAGAGCATTACGTAAGTCAAGACGTTTCACTATCCTGGGGATAAAATGAAGGCATCACTGTGAGATGTAACCGAAAAGGCCTACAGCCGGTGGCCCTTTCTTATCGCATCATCCTTGGAGCCATTGTCCCTCCCAGAGACCGTGTGAGAATTGTACGACTTGGTTCTGACTCTTATCAGAGCTAATCCTCGCTGGGTCTCAGCTCCAGAGGCGTGACCGAGGGCTGCCCCTCGGTGCCCCAGCCTCCAAAACTGCTTTGCTACGCTCCTATCACACAGCGCCAGATGCTGGCAAGCCACGGTCTCCCCTGGACCCCAGAGCCCATATTCTCTCTCACCTACACTCTCTGCCCCCCCCCCCTTACAGATCTCGTCTCTCGAGTAATTTTAGGTCGGGTCTTTTTCTTCCATGGAGGGCTCAAATGAATCCCTTTGAAGTGGATGGTAAGTGGGGTCATCCGTTAAGGCCAGAGGGATATTCCGAGTGCCGGTCACGGGTTTGAAGTATTTCGTCCAAGCATCAGACGAACACCGCATCACAGAGGGGCGAATAGCCATAGTTTATTATCTGTGAAGTACTGGGAGTCCTCCTCCTCTGCCATCGCACATTAAAAAAGCCAGACAGTAATAAACGCCTTGGTGCAGAGGCCGGTGTGTTGGTTTTATTATAGAGGTAACGATTGGGTGGAGGTGCTAGCAGTGTGCCACTCGTCCTCGCGATTTCATCCCTCCTTCTGCTATTCAGTGCCATCCGTCTCTCCTTTCTGTAATCATGCGCTCGCATCAAAGCCACGTGCTTGCCGGAGAGAGGAGACATCATCGGTCACATCGATCATTTCTCTGATGTCCATGGAGACATCTAGATTGATGGTGTTATTTAATGGTTGTGTAAGCGTATTTTTCTGCATGTGGGACCTTTGCTCTTTGCAATGTGTTGGTGTTTAGTCTATGCATGAACGTGGGTATGGCTTGTGGCAGTGTTTGAGTGGCGTCGTGTTCATTTGTGTATATATATATATATATTGTGTGTATAAATGTGTGCATGTAGGTTGATTAACTGTTTTGTTCGCGAGAAAGCTGGCTCAGTCATTTCCCCTTTCAAATATTTATGAGAGGTTGTTCTCTCTAATTTATGGGTGGCAGTCTGAAAGTACTGGAACCATTTCTCACCAGGCTGTTAGAGTGAGACAAACAGAGAGAGAAGGCGAGAGTGATGGAGAAATAGAAATGAAGAAAAGGAGAAAGAAAGAGAATGGCGCAAAACGTGTAGATAAGAGAGCAATTGCCTCACACTGTATATATTTTATGCTAATTCTATGCCCTCTATGAATAAATTGCTTTACTATTTAGATACATACACATTCATCTAATATATTTATAGATTTTTATACATATGCATTGAATAGTGGTGGCCATGGGTGGGATTGCTACTTGGTGATCAAAAAGTGTCCCCTTGAGCAAGGCACTTAAGAAAGTTACTTCAGGTAGACTTTCCCTGTAGTATAAAAACATTTGTTAAATGACAGTAATGTTGGATGTATCTAAAGATTAGAGCAATCTATTCCCAGAGGTCATCAACATTATAGTATATAGTACCTTTCTGCATGTCCCTAAATAGTACCTTCCGCTTTGATGTACAGTTTCCATGGTATGTGTAAAGATATAACAAATCCTAACATTACAGTTTTGTCAGTTTTTAGCTGAGATAACGTTGGATAATAAGGATTTTTGACCATCGACACTTTAGAATAACAGATGTAGGATTCTACAGCAGTTTCACTCTACCCTCCGCTGCAGCTTTAAAATCGCAGGTCATTAACTAACTTTCCCTTTGGACGCTTTCAACGCTCCCTACCGAGGTTTCTGCGCCCCGTGAAAAGGAGATTATTTTTTTTCTCGAAGGGCCGGCTGCTCGTTTGGCAGCCCTCCACGCTCCGTGTCTCCTGGAATGTTTGGCGGCGGTGTGGGTTACATCATGTAACAAGGAGTCCTGTGTGAGGGATCTCACACTGGGCCCTGTAGCCGTCCACAGGAACAGATGCACACGGAGGTACGGCAGACGTCCATCAGCACCACATCTGCAGCCTAATCTGCTCTGAAGCCCCTTTTCTCCGCGAGGAAAATTCCCCAATAGCGCCACACTTACCATACCACAGTGTTTAGTCGGTCTCCAATGTTGCAGTTGACAACATACTTTCTGAGTCTCTTTAGTATTATGGTTGAATTATTTTTGTTCAAATGGTTCGGGCTTAAAAATTCAAACGACAAATATTAGACGAGGGATCAAGTTGTTTTCTCAAAAAAAACACCTTTTATCTTCTTCCAGCAAATGTATTCTTTAGATATAGGATTAGTAGTACTGTGTAAATTCCCCTGTGTAACCTAATCCTTGTTCGTTTCGTGAGGTTCGAAATTCATTTGTGTTTATACCTTCCTCATTTGGAGAACGGAATTATATCAAGTGGGGTCAAGGAAGTTAGGGGATATAAGGAGGATAAAAAAGATTGAAATAAATGAATGCAAACCGTGTTTTTGTGCTTGATCAAATTAAGTCTTTTTATCCAGTTGGTCTATAAACTCATAGAGAATTACTTGTATTAACAAATAGATCCTTTAAACTGTTCATATCCAATAGTAATATATTATGGCTTTATTTTCAATTGCCGGTATATTTGATGGGAAGTGGGCAGCAGGACATATTTCCTTTTTGGTTTAATCGACAACTTATGGGCTAATAATGAAAAAAAATGCAAAACAACTGCATTTCAAAATACAAATAGTGCACCATAAAGAATACAGTGTGTCTGTGTTTGTTGAAGTGCTGGTGGTCTTGTGATCCTATCCACTCCTGTTAGTTGCTTCAAGCCTTTCCCCTCTATCTAGCATGCCCATCAAAGTTCTGAGAGGGTCGCTATCGCTCTCAACAACAGCATCCACCCAGGGAATAGAGGTAACAGTAACGAGCATGGCCAGGGCATTTTCTCTCTCTCTCTCTGCCCTCCTGTGGGGCGTACAGACGGCCGCGGTCGTGCTTCTCGCAGAGAACCAATGAAGAAGACAAATGGACGGAGTTCCAAAGCCCCAGATGGCCCCTTGTAATTATGTATATAGGTCAGTCATGCATCAATACAGCAGACAGATTTAGCAGAGCCCCCGATTCCATTGTTCATATATCAACAAAGGGGAGCCATCTAACAAGCGAGCGCTAGAAAGAAACCACTGTAGGGCCTTCACTGAGACCTCGGCAGCTTCCTTGCAGACAAGAGGAGACCCAGAGGCTGCTGCCGGACAGGAAATTATGTCATCTCCTATTGTTCAAGGACATGGAATTTTTCTCTCTCTCTCTTCCTGTCGGGCTTGAACGGGAGCTTAATTGGGCAGCAGACATATCGCCATGCTTTCAGTCGATGCCTTACTTTTAACCGGATAAATATTGCGTCTAATGATCATCTCGTACCCCCACTTTTTCCATTCTAGTGAATTAGCATTGGGAGGCTGCCTCATTATGCCACGTAATTCATTATGGAGGAAAATACAGTTTTGAGGTCATGGCACCCTGATGGGGAAAGGTCACCCTGCAAGGATTTATAATGTAGCCATGTGTTGGCCTCGAATCAGCAGCAACGTCATGATCAATTGAAATAATACATTCCCAAAAAACTATAACCACACTGGACACTTTAGTGTTTTGCCGGGTTTTCTGAGAATATCAAGGCAATCATGGCTCCGTGCAAAAATACCATCTCGGAAACTTTTGCATGAACACACAAACAAACGCACGTGCGAAAAATTACCATAACAAGTCCATGGCCTTGCCCAATGCCTTGTCCAATGTCTGACCCTCTTATGCAAATTACATAAAAACGAGTAAGTAAGGAAATGCAGTCTCTAGGTTTCTTTCAATTTGTCGCCCCTGTTCGTATAAAAAAAAAATTATATGAAAGAACGTCAGAGTAAAATACTTTTGACCAGCCACACAAAGAGGTGGCTGGTGCTTTCAAAGGGAAAATGTATGCGTAGTGTACATGAATGTGTTGTTGTGCCACCACTTCATGTTGCAGGGTTTGGCCTTATATTACTCATCAGCGTCCATTCTTCAGCTGCTCCTTTATTATTTTATCACCAACAGTCAACCAAACGTGAACGTTCAGTGTTGCATGACTGCATCCAGTCACCACTCCCTGCTCCCGGGTACAATAAATAACAATTCCCTGATGGAGCCATCTCAAGGATTTTTCCCACTTGGCAGTCGCCAGCTCCATTGTCCTACCCCCCCAACACCCCCCCCCCCCCCCCCGCTGAAAACAATTGTGCCGTTAAAAAAAGTCAAATTGAGCCTGAGAGGCTATTTATTTCCCTTAAGTGTTTGGTTCTGTAATAATGTGTTTTTCAGTAACATCACTTCTTCACATCTTGCCTGTTCTGTTTGCTGTGTTGAGATTCATGCGGTTTCGTGTTTACGGACTCAGAATGTAATCCCACACTGTTTATTTGACAACAAGGGGCCAGGCAAGTAAGAGCATTACCCAGTCTTTTCCTACCATTTAGTTTACAGTCCAATGTCGTTACATGGTGATTGCCTCTTAGAGACCGTTTGGTCGCCAGGCCAGTTTGCCAGGGGGATTACTCCTATTTGTGCTCTGAGACCTTTGACATCACACGGATGATCCTGCTTTCTGTCTCTTTGGTCAGAAATACCCCATAAGGTCATTTTACACTTGATGCTCCGTGCCACGAAACAGCTTACCCTGCCTTGACTCAGACGGCAGCGAGGTAAGTTCATAGAAGAAAATGTTTGGGACCCAGCGGTTACGACACTGAAATGTTCCTGTGACTGGAAAGGCTTCATACGTCCAGCGTAGCTGTGAGTCAGACGTCGTGCATGCAGCACACAGCAGCAAGAACCTTGAGCGTGATCGTCGCCTGCACAATGCCTTCCAAAACAAAACACTTCAACTAGAATAAGACATGGATGAGCACCGACTGTTCCGTCTTGTTCAAACTGAGAAGTTTACAAGGAATGGAAGAAATGCTATGGTTTCTGTGATTATGCTCCGGTAGCAGTGCACAGCCAGTAGCATGGGACTGAAGGTTATGCTTATGGATGGGAGGTACAGTCGCTGAGTAGCACTCACCGGAGAGAGAGAGAGATCTGAAGTAGACTTTAGTGGATCCTGCCGAAATGATTTAGCGTAGTTCCTGGCTCGTTTTCATATCTTTTGACACAAGTGTACTGTGTAAAAATAAATCGTCAGACCTCAATCAAGATATGTTTTACAACCATTTTTGCCCTGGCATTTGATCACAACCTTTATTTGGTCAGGGGATGATTACAGATGCACTGTAGTAATCCACACAATTGATGTGAGCTTCAATGAACCCTTGGTACATGACCCAATCAACCCAGATACAGAGACAGCCAAGTTAGCACCTCAACCGGGTTACCACGGCCCCATTACGCGAACTGTGTGTGTGTGGGGGGGGGGGTCTTCTTGACATGTTATATGAGATATGCTTCTCTGCCCATTTCGACTTCAGTTATTAAAGAGCCGGGGTGTAGTAAAGGCAAAGGCCAGTTAGGCAACGTGACAAGGCTTCTTAGAGAGCACTTCAAATCTCAGCCTGTCACATCTTCAGGGTGTTACAGAGACACCCAGGGGGGCTTGTCAACCAGTCGGCAGTCCTGGTAATTACTTACTCCGCGCTAATTGCGTTGCAACCCTTGGTGTCTCATCACCCTCCTCTGCCCCTAAGTCGGCTCCTCATTCCCGATGCCTCACCACGCACTCTCAGGAAGACCCTTGTGATGTGGGAATCAAAAGTGAGACTGAAAATGATGGATAATATTCAGAAGTACATGTTATAGAAGAAAAATAATATGCTAGTCAAAGATTCCGTGTTTAAGATTGCCCTGAGGATGTAGAACTGTTGTGGATATTTCACTATTCACGCTTTAGAATTTGTTTTTGCTCTTGTTTCTTTTTTATATTTATTTTGAATTTTGGATTGTGCAGTAGCCTCACTCCCCTCTAGAATCTCTCAATGTCCAAGCAGTATACAATGTTCTGCTGGTACGTATTTGGTCGATGTGAAACAAATAATTGATTAAATAATTATGTGCCCAAGGGGTCTGCTGATTGCGTCATACTTCAAAGGGTGGTGTCCCATTTAATCCCTGCACCATTATAGCTAATTTGGTAGACAGTTATTTCGTCCTGAACTGCACGTCCAGAATATATTAGTAGGTCACCAGCACTGTATACGTACATTAGCTGCTCCAGGCACCATTTATGTTGACACAAACGTCCTAAAAGATAAATTCCTGCTATAAGGGATGTTGGCAATGACCTAAGGTTGCCCTTATCTTGTGAATGAGTCACTGCTAATTAGCATCACCTGCCTCTCATCAGCAATGGAAAAGGTTAGCATAATTCACAATTACTTTACTAATGAAATGTCTTTAACTTTGTATTTACTTTTAATTTATTTTTGCACTAACTTTATGTAATAGCAATGTTTTCACTGTATTCAGTGTGAAACGTTTTTTTCTCTCCTTCTCTACAGTTTTTTTTCATTTCCCATTTCGGTTTAGCCCTTCTCTTAAATGACAAATGGGAGTCTTTACCTGCCCTTGCAAAATGAGATCTTCGAGCTTTTCCGTAGTAAACAAACAGTGTTATTGAGGTTAAATTGAATGGGATTTATGGGAAGTCAAAATAAAGGGACGTCTTGAGTGCCTCTCATATTGGAAATTATCCTGGAGATTACCTCAGGCAATGTTGTGAAACAAAAAGCTGTTTCACATCTGTGGTCATTTCAGGGGGGAAATCATCAGGGAACAACTATTGGTGATCTAGCTTGACCGTGACCCGAATAACGAGCTGAATCGTGTGTCTTCGCTGAGAGGGGCAGCATTTAACCGTTTCTCCGTTTTGTAAAGTTTCGTAGCTTTCATATTTCAGGACCTGGATAAAGCAAGTTAAATGGTGCTATCGTTCTTATTTTGACACTGACATGAACTTCCGACCCTCTTAAACGTGTGATCTTTCAAAGGTCACCCTAGTGTCGTGTATTTCTGCAAGTGGTCCGCTTCACATTAAGACATCGTCCACTTATTTATATGACTCAAATGGTTGATGAATCAGAATCTGCTCTCTTAAACAGTGGAGATGAGATCATTAGAAGGATCTTCTGCAGTCTGACACTTCACTGAAAAGCTGTTTATGATTTATCATAAGAGCTTTCCAGGGTCAGCTGCTTTTCTCATATAGTGTGACTGAATGCATCGGCGACCGGGTGGGAGGGATTAGAAACTCTAAGTATGTGGGGTTTCAAACAGAAACTAACAAAAATACAATTTAAAGTGTAAACAATTGTCGTCTTGTTGATAGTTAGTAAAATGGGGAAACTGGATGTTGGCTATGTACTGTTAAAATTGAGTGTTTAATAAGTATGTTGTCCTTGCGAGTATCACCGTAGTCTTTAAAAAAAAAAGTAATTAAACAAAGAAATGAATACATAAGTAAATGGTCAAAAACTCTCACCTTTCTCACAGGAGTCCTGTTAAAAATACTTGCCAGGGGATTCCTAGATGTTATTAGTCATGAGAGCCTATTCATTTATGACACGTGTTCGCTTTGGGGATCCGAGCTTTTCAAGGGTCAGTAAAGCATGATCATGATGTCACCTGTTCTTGTCTGAGGTCACTGTCACGTTCAGAAAAGTCAGAGAAACTGGTATATAATGTTTCTTTTTCCACAGCAGCTGCGTGTTTCTCACTCATATACTACAGCATGTGACCTAATCTGCAACTGCCAAAGGCCTCACAAAATGAATGCCCCACCCACACACCCACACACACACACACATACACACACACACACACGCTCACACACACACACACACACACACACTCAGAGAGAGACACGTACACATGCAGATACAGCAGGGGACAACAAGCTCTCTCTCTTTCTCTCTCTCTCTCTCTCTCTCTCTCTCTCTCTCTCTCTCACACACACACACATACAAAGACATGCAAACACACACACACACATAGTCAACCACACACACACATGTACAAAGACACACAAACACACCAACACACACAAACATATGCACAGAGGCACACGGTCTCTGAAATCCCATGGAGGATTAGCAGAGGTTCTTATGTAAAATGGATGAAAAAGTCGCACGACAGCCCTGCCTCTCAGAGAGAAGCCAGCGTCCAAAAAC
>JAVQJS010048260.1:0-14395 GCA_036024795.1 Galaxias rostratus | reverse complement strand
TCCTTGAATCTGGTGGTGTGAGTCCGGATGCTACGAAACCGTCTTCCCGAGGGCAGCAGGCAGAACAGCTTGTGGCTGGGGTGCAGAGGGTCCTTGACGATCTTGCTGGCCTTCTTTCTGCTATGCTGCTGGTAGAGGGCCTCCATGGAGGGCAGATCTGTCCTGGTGATGCGTCGTGCAGCATTTACCACCCTCTGCATCGCCTTGCGTTTGAGGGCGGTGCAGCTGCCATACCAGGTCGTGATGCAGCCAGTCAGGATACTCTCGATGGTAATGTGTGTATGCACAGTCATTTGGTGTGACCACCCATCACTGTCAAAACAGTTTTACCCTTGTGTAAAACCTATGCACAGTACTGTGTGTGTGTGTGTGTGTGTGTGTGTGTGTGTGTGTGTGTGTGTGTGTGTGTGTGTGTGTTTGCGTGTTTGGACTTCAAGTCTTTCCATGCTGCGGTTCAGTTCACTTCCATCCATTCACTCTTTTCCGTCCTGATCTTTCTAACACGTTGACTCTGGTCGGCAGGTCAGTGGGCCACTTCAAGCTGAAGGCGCAGGTGTGTGTGTGTGACATGTGGACAGCGGGGTGTATGGAGGAGGTGTGTGAGGGCAGCACCAGCCCAGAGAGGAGCTTTGTCCTGGGGTGGCCCACCTGCAACTGTGTCGCCACGTTCAGGTACACACACACACACACACACACACACACACACACACTCACGCAGACAGACTCCTATGCTCTTTATATTTTAATTACACTAACACACTCACACAGACACACTCTCTCTCTCTCACACACACGCACGCTCACACAGACACACTCCTAAGCTCTTTATATTTTAATTGCATTCACACACTCACACACACACGCACACACCTGTGCTCTTTATATTTTAATCACACACACACACACTATTCTCACCATATTTTCACTGTCTTTCCAGAAACACCCAGATTACCCTCCTTGCTCATATAAAACTGAAATCAAATTCAGTTATTCTAGAATCAGCTTAAAATTTTTAAAAGATGGTTCTTCCACGGGAGTTTATATGCTCTCTGTCAAACCGAGCCCCGAGAGAAAGCCAGAGTACCTGGAGGAGGGTGTCCGGCGGTGGGCTAGGCAGACAGGCTCGGCGGACCAGACGGTACGGTAGTAAACACTGTGGTCTGCCAGCCGCCAGGGAAAGAGTGCAGTAGGATGTGTTTACTCTGCTGATGGTGTGGCTGACGTTATGATGATGAAGTCTGTCTCTGGTCCCCCCCCCCCCCTCCCCCCATCCCCCCACCGTTCATTGTCTACCGTCCTGTCTCGTCCCCCCCCCCCCACCCGCCCCCGTTCAACCCGCAGCTCTGAGGAACAGAAAGAGAGGTGGCTGTCTCTTCTCAAAAGGTAAAGCGAGATGAGTTTGTGAGCGAGTGCGTTTCTTCTGTGTGTGTGGTTGCTACTTTGTGTGTGTTTGTGTGTGTTGAGGGGGGGGGGGGCTGCTGAAATCAATTCTTCCTTTGCAGGGTTTCTGAGTAGCTAAAGGTGGCTGAAATGGGGGGGGTGGGTGTACTGCTGTAGTCGACATTTATTTTTTTTAAAATTCACCATCTGGAGTGTGAAAAGGCCTAGTTGCCTTGTTCCTGATCCTGTGTGTATCTGTTTGTTTCTTCCTCCTCTAGTCGGATAAAAGAAGAGAAAGAGAAGGATGACCCTAAAACCATTCCGCTCAAGGTGTACGGAAAAGACATCAACACCTTTGCTGATGTGAGTTCCTTTCCTGTGCTCACTGTGTGTGTGTGTGTGTGAGTGTGTGTGTGTGTGTGTGTGTGTGTGTTAGAGAAATGAGCTTGTGGGAGTGAGGGGGTAGGAGGTGGTTGCCATGGGGACGGTAACACACCAGTGGCGCTGCCGACCTGTCTCCCTGGGCCGAACTAGTTCAAAGTGGGAGGGAGGGAGAGATGTGGAGTGAAGGGTGAAGAGAGAGGGGGTGAGGACTGGGGGGAGTTGGAGTGAGAGGACGAGCAAACAGAAAAATGGCTGAGTGTGTGTCTCTCACTCAGTTTCTCACACAACTCTAGAGTTGGTTCATACATAGTCTTTTACAGAAAGGTCAACAGTCTTGCATTGGAGGCTGCCACAGACCCAAACGAGGCTAGATAGTCGGTGGTAGTTTAGTTAGGCTAGCTATGGCGCTACATGCCTTTCTGATGCGTTGGAGGGCTATTCTTGGCCTACACTCAGGGGGTATAGAAGAGTTAGGCCAGGCTTATAGGAGAGGGTGGCGCCATGACGCGTCACCTATAGGGAGCCTGCAGGTTCTGGGACAAGACGAACCCATTCCTGTTGTTGAGTCACTGAGAGCGACGCATGGGTTGCACTCATGAAAATGGCCGCCGCACTGCCTCAGTAAACAAGCTTCACACACAGGCATGCAGGCTCCCACCCCCACACGCCACGCACACTCACAATCATTCACTCTCCCTCAACTCCCCGACTCACAGGAAACTCACATGAACACAGTGCTGTGGAAAGGAAAACGCATGCCCATCGTCGCCGCATGGCAAGTCCATCCTCGGTATTGTCAATATCTCTCAATTTGGCGAGTGTCTGTGTAATGTGCTCCAACCCAGGCACGTCTGGGAACGCCAATGAGTAAAAAGAAAACGTGTTACCATTGCGTCACGGCCTGTACTTTAAAATTCTCATTCTGTGTCTTCTCCCATTGCTAACGATTTTCCCTGCAAGGAATTTTCTCTGTGATTACATTCCCGCTGACGGATAGCCCAATAACATAGTTGGTAGATCTTTTTTATTTCTTTATTTATTTCACTTTCAGACCATTTTTTACTAAAAACTCTTTTGGTTTCAGAAACTTTAGGCTTTGTGCTCGTCTTGCAGTCTCCCTCACTCATCTCCAACACCGTTCTCGCCAGTCGTTCATTCATTGATTGGGATGTAACCTCTTCAATCGTAAAGGTGTTTACCATCAGAGGCTTTTCGTGATGGCTCTCTCTTTATTTAGTGGTCTTTTTTTGCTGTCAGGGCTGTTGCCGTCGAATTGTAATGTAAAAGGGTCAACTATGTGAGGTTTGATCCACATATTGAAATGCAAAAGCACACGCACACAAATAGACACACTCATTCCCACTGAAACCGAGCTCTCAGGTTGTGTCCACTGGCTGAAGAGCTTGCGGCGGAACATTCCAGGCTTCGCAGTGCAGCGAGGAAGGGGGGTGGGGGGGCAAACGACTGTGTGTGATTGTAGTTTGGAGGGAGACGGGTAGGTAGAGGAGCGGGGGCTGGTAGGGGAGAGTGGAGGCGGAGGGGGGTGGGGGTGGTGTTGGTGGTGGTATCAGGGCAGAAAAATTCCTTGCTGAAACACCTCGGCGCTTCCTCCACGACAGTTAACACCCCTCCGCGCCCTCCCTCTTCCAGTCTCACCCCGACCCTCTTGCCCATCCCCCACCCGCCTCTCGTTCCCTCGTTCCCTCTCTGTCTCTCCTCTCGTCCTCTGCCCCTTCCCCTCCCCGGCCCACGTGATGGATGGCTGGGACTGCCCACCCATAAGCCTTTGTGTTTGGTCATGTGACCGGGCTGCCTTGGCAGAGCCGTGCCCCCTGATGCAGAACTGAATGGCAAGGGGGGCAGGGGGGATTGGAGGGGAGCAGCGCGGCCCAAACCAAGGGCAGCTTGTCTCTCTCAGGGGGCGTTGGGCTGAGGGAGCGGGGGTTGGGGGGGGGGGGGGGGGCATCACGTTCCCTGCACAGTGGCAGGCTCTCCATTTGCCAGTTAACCCCTCGGTCGCTGGTCTGAAGAGAGGGGTAGGCTAAATCCTTGTGATGGCTGAAAGGCAGGGTGTTTTGTAACTACCAGACAGATGTAACCCGAATGGAAATTGGTCAGTACGTCTTTCTAGTCAGGCCATCCACGCTCCGCATAATTAACACGCACACATCCCACCCACCCCCGCTCCCTTCTCTTTCCCGAACATTCGATAGAAAAGGAGCTGCTGTTACTCCCGGAGCCCAGCACAGAAGGTGTTAACAGGGCTGCATCGTAATCTACCGGGACCTTTCCTGGTGAGGCAAGTCCGTGCAGGGACTCGCAAACGCTGGCCGCGGAGCCTGTCCGAGTATGGAAAAGTGGACTGGGATTAGGGTAAGATGGTCCTGACCTATATTGCTCACCTGACAAAGGTAGCAGGGGGTGTTTGGGATCGTACTGAGGCCAAGCGACTTTGTCCTCAGGCACCGGCTCGCTGGCTGGCCAGGACGTTTAGTTCCATGCAGCTCACTACTCCTGCAGACCGACATCCCCCATCAAGAACATAGGTCATTACAAGCACTGGTTGGGTAGAAGAGTACACTCGTGGTTCACGGTTTCCACCCAAATTTTGCACAGTTTTTTTTTTAATGGCTGGCGGTGCGGGGGCAGGGTGGGGCTTCTCGGAGTGGTGGCGGGGTTTTCAGGCTCTCCCGGGGGCCCCAGATGAGGGCTGCGTGAAAGGCTGGTGCGTGGGCTGCCGGACCGTGGCCCCGGCTGTCAGGCCGACGCGGCGTTGCGAGCGGAGAGTAATTGCCCTCGAGCTGTCCTCCAGTGCTGCACCAACACCACGGCCCGAGACCGAGAGGGAGAGAAAGGAGGGAGGGATCCTGCACACACACACACACACACACACACACACACACACACACACGCGCGCACGCACCTCACAGGAAGCAACGCCATTTTGTGTGGGGAGAAGGGAGCGGGAACGCTAGAGTAGTTTGGGAAATATTTTAGGATGAACAAGGAATAAAGTCTTCTGTGTGCTCTGTTTTTTCAGGGGCGTGTAAACATTTGAAATATTAGTTTTATAAAATGCAAATTGTTCAGCATCAAATTTATTTAGAGCTTCGGTTGCACCCAGTCGATCGCAAGTCTTTCAAACCACTAGGAACCTCGGAGGGCATTTTAAACATGGCCAGAGCGTGCTCCCTCGCTGGGTGTGCTTGGAGCCAGGGGAAGTGCGAGAGGGACAGAGTGGTGTGGGGGAGGGGAGAGAAAAGAGGGTGGACAGGAGCCCTCCCGAGAAGCCCGTTGTGAGGGAGCAGGGAGAGACACACTGCTGGCTTGGCCGGGCACAACCCCATAAAGAGCCGATAGGCTTCACTTTCACAGCATGTCTCTCTGACAGCCTTCATTGACAAACCGCCATCACTGCGGAGGTGAATGGAAGCATTTATTGTTTTTACAACGCTCGCGTTACATTTTTATGCCTCCACTCGGAATCTCTTTGTCTTTGCTCTCGGCTGGAAATTCCCCCTGTAATCCACGGGCCGGCCAACTTTTTCGGGCGTACCAAACTCCGCGGCGTGATGATTTGATTGATCACGATGTTTGAAAAGGCCTTCTCTCTCTCTCTTTCTTTTTTGCAGATTCCATTCTGAGCCTGCCTGGCCTAGCAGCAGGCCCATGGTCATGCCCCCACAAGCCTCCTCCCCCCCTGGCTGGTCCATAGCTAACTAGGAGCAGCCCGATCAGCTCAGCCCGAGCCACAGCCCAGCCAGCCAAGCCCCACCCTGCAGCCCAGCCATGGCCAGCAAGAGGAAGTCCACCACCCCCTGCATGATTCCCAGCAAGTCTACATGCCTGCGCGAGGAGCTGGAGCAGGAGGCCCCGTCCCTCCCCCGCCCCCCCAGGAACTCCTCTGTCGGCAGACTGAGCCCCCGAGACCTGGTAGACTCCTCCCGGCCAGAGGGGGGCGACGCCTCCAAGGACGGATGTGGCACCTACACCTGCCGACCATGCAACTTCGAGACCCACGACCTCAACCTGTTCCTGGACCACGTCTACAGCGGCCACCCAGAGTTCCGCGCGGACCCCAGCTTCCTCTGCGTTGACTGTGGCGTGTCTGCGGCTAAGTTCGAAGGCCTGGCCCTGCACAACGCCCGGGTGCACCCCAGCACGGTCACCACCACCCTGCAGCTGAGGAGGAGGGAGCGGAGGGTGACCGTGGAGCAGAGCCTGGTGCTGGGCCCGGAGCCGGGGCGAGACGCCGAGATCTCCATCACCAAAACGCCCATCATGCGGATGCTGAAGGGCAAGTCGGAGTCCAAGAGGATCGTGGTCTCCCATTCGGGCTCCGACGAGCCCCTCGCGGATCCCCATGCCGGGACCACGTCCCGAGAGCTGGAGCGCAAGGACACCCCCACCGTGACGGTCACCCACGTCCCCACCATCGTGCACAACGGAGGGGCCACCAAGGTGACGTTGCCCTCGGCTATCCAGATAGTCAACGGCTCCGGAGCCCTGCCAATGCTCAAGACTGCCATGACACAGGTTGGTGGTGTTGGAAAGTTTTTTTTTTTTTTTTAGATTGGTTGAATGCTTTCTATAAGTTTACTCTGCCAGGAATAGTTGTGAATTTATCTAAGTAGTCGAGTCAAATGCATGTTGTTCCCTCAAGGTGGTGTCGGTGGTGCAGAACCGAAATGTCCACCAGTCTACTCCTATCACGGTCTCCTCTGCTTCCACTTCATCATCGGCCTCCTCCAAAAATCTTCCCAAGGTTGGTTTCGGTTGAATTCAAATGCACAGTCAAATTATTATTATCAACATGGCAAAATTATCCTCACCTCACAATGCATTTAAATTTCTTTTGTGTTTACGGAAACTCATGAGAGCCAGTCTTTTCAACAACTGTGCCGCTTTGTGCGGCTTTCTACATAGATAGACCGTGTCCCATCAGTAGAAACCCTTGCTTGGGAACAGGCTATTCCTGGGGCCATAACACGAATAAGGTCATTTGGGTTGTTCTCTAGTCTAATCTCCTCTCTCTCCCTCTCTCTCTCGTCCTGTCTTCCTTCCTCTCTCTCTCTCACTTCCCCTCGCTCTGCCTCCATGGTCAGGTGATGATTCCTCTGAGCAGCATTCCCACCTACAGCGCGTCCATGGACTCTTCGTCCTTCCTGAAGACTTCCTTCAGCAAATTTCCGTACCCCACCAAGGCTGAGCTGTGCTACCTGACGGTGGTCACCAAGTTCCCCGAGGAGCAGATCAAGATCTGGTTCACCGCCCAGCGGCTCAAGCAGGGTATCAGCTGGTCGCCCGAGGAGATCGAGGACGCTCGGAGGAAGATGTTCAACACCATCATCCAGACGGCGCCCCCCAGCTCCCAGCACCAGCGGCCGTCGCAGGGCCACCACAGCGCGGCGCAGCACACCATCACGGTTCTGCCCGCCTCGCTGGGGCCCACGGGCATCCCCCACATCCTCCAGGGCTCGCTGATGGGCCAGGGAGGGGTGATCGTCACCCAGCCCATGATGGCCAACGGCATCCAGGTCAGCAGCGCACCCATGGCCCTGGCCGTCACGCCCAAGCCCCAGGCTGCTGCCCGGCCCATGATGCAGGCTAGGCCCGCCGCCGCTCTGGTGGCGGACAAGGGGATCAGCATGGTGCTGGGGACGGTGGGGAGCAGCAGCGGTGGGATCAATGTCCTCAGCAGCAGCAGCAGCGGTAGGAAAAGCACCAGCAGTGTCCTTACGAGTAGCAGTAACAGCAGCGGGAGGCTCAGTGGCCACGCAACGGTCATCAACCTCAGTCTGGGCAGCGGCGGCTACGGCAGTGCCAACGGCAAAGTCATCAGCGTGAATGGCAAACTCGCAAACGCTAATGTCAATGGCAACATCACAAGCAATGCTACCAGCGTAGCATATACCCTGGCTAAAAGTGGTTGTGAGGGTAAACACAGTGGCAGCCCCAGGCCCAGCAACACAAGTAGCCCAGCTAATAGTACCAGCGAGAACAAGGTGAGCGCGGACATTAAGAGCAACCCAGACAGCAAAACTAGCATTAAAAGCGCCAGCAACGGACAGAAAGCAGTCAAAGACTTAAACCTTGCTGGCAAAAGCGGTAGCTCAAGCTCAACGGGCATAACCAGCGCCACATTTGGCACCGCAGTGCCTCCCGTCGCCGGCACCATCGCCCCCGTCAGCCCCAGCATCCCCCCTGCCCTTAAAATGGAGGTCACCTCTTCCCCCGCCGCAAAGTCCCCCTCCGCCTCGCCAAGCGCCGCCAGCGTCACGCCGGGCTCCCGGACGCTTCCCAACACATTCCTGGACCCCAGCTTCTACAAGAGCAAGAAGTCCCAGGAGCAGTTGAGTGCCCTGAAGGACAGCTTCCTGGTCAACCAGTTCCCCAACCAGGAGGAGGTGGACCGCCTCATCTCCATGACGGGGCTCACGGTGCGCGAGGTGCGCAAGTGGTTCAGCGACCGCCGCTACCACTTCCGCAACCTGAAGGGCTCGCGCCCGGGCGGCGGGGGCGGGGGCAAGTGCGCCTCCGGGGCGGCCCTCGCCGGTGGCTCCGCGGGCAGCGGCCCGTCCACGGACCTTTCGGACGGCAACGCCACGCCGGCGGAGAGCCCCCGAACGCCACAGCCAGGCGCCGCACCCCTCAGCCCCCTTCCCTTGCAGACCCCCACCTCCCCCACCACGCCGTCCCGCCGAGCGCCCCGGCCCCCCTCCCCGGACTTCACAGCCATCCGCTACAAGGAGAGGGACCCTCAACAGGTGAGCTAGTCACGTGGCGGCTACATTTAGAATTGGCTCTGCGCCTAGGATTACAACGGGATGATGTGTAATGTTGTGTGTCAGATCCTTGTTTGTGTTTATTTTGCGCACCTTTGTTGTCTGCGTTGAATCGGCTGAACAAGACTAAAACGTCCCGCTGTTCCCCACTAGGTGAAAGCGCTGGAGTCCAGCTTTGCACTGGACCCCGACCCCCCCGGAGAAGAAGTAGATCGCCTGCGGGGCGAGACCAAGATGACGCGCCGCGAGATCCACGGCTGGTTCGCTGAGAGGAGGAAGAGGCTAGCCGCTGAGAAGAAGAGGGAGGAGGCGGAGCGAGCGGAGCGAGGGCCGGAGCAGGGGGAGGAGCCGGCGGCAGGGGGATTCGAGGTCAAGGGCGGTGACGGACCGAAAAAGGAGGAGGAGGGCGAGGAGAAGCAGAGAGAGGAGGGCGAACTCAAGGTCAACCCCATCAAGATCAACCTGAAGATGTTGAAGGTCACCGAGGCCAATGGGAAGCTGGAGAGTGAAAACTCCGACAGTCCTTCCATGCCCCCTCCGTCCGGCACGACTCCTTCCCCAGCCCCGGTCCCGGTTCCAGCCCCAGCCCAGTCCCCAAAGCCAGGGCCGACGCCATCCCCCAAACCCTCCCCCATCCGGGGCAAGAAGACGGCGGAGCAGCTCCACTTGCTCAAGCAGGTGTACGCCCGGACCCAGTGGCCCAGCGCCCCCCAGTACGACGACCTAATCTCGGGCACGGGGCTGCCCAGGCCGGAGGTGGTGCGATGGTTCGGGGACTGCCGCTATGTGCAGAAGAACGGCATGCTGAAGTGGCTGGAGGCCTACCAAAACATGGCCTTGGAGGAGGACCTCCTGAAGGGCGACACGCAGATACTGCGATCCCACCTTGAGGCCCACGGCAGCCTGGAAGAGGCACAGGTAGTCCTCTATGCATGGAAAAGAAAAGCTGCCCGTTGGTAGCATTAACTGCTTATCATTAACTTATTAGGTTTGACGGCGCTAACGCCGTAAGATTGAGGTGACTTGCGGCTTATCTAGCGTTTTGTGTTTTGCCAGGTTTTGGAGCTAGCCCAAGGTAGTGGTCTAACGGAGGAGCTGGTCCGACGCTGGTTCTCCAACCAGTCCCAGGCAGCTCTGGCTCAGGTAGAGAATACCGCTGCCTCTGCCACTGCCGGGGCTTCAGGGCCTGAACCACCTCCACCGGGCCCAGAGCCAGACCCAACCACAGTTACATCGGGTCCCCTGCCAGAACCAGTAACGGAGAAGACAAAGGAAAAGCCGGCGGAGCGGGCGGAGCTCAGCTCTGCAAAAGTGGAGGAGAAAGTCGAGAGTGACGCGACTGTGAATCCCCCTCCAGGTATTGCATTTGTCCTTGCACTTTTCCCGGTGTCCGTGGTAACTTAAAAGTCCTTGAGTGGCAAGGGAGAATTTCTATCTTCCACTAGGATCCGTTACCCACAGATTTAGTTGGCTTGGGGAAATGTGTATTGTATTACATAGCTCATGTCATGGCTCGCTGTTGAGCGGTGAGGGAACAAACAAACAAAAAAACAAACCAACAAACAAATTAATGCCATTGATTTGTCTATATGTGTTGTGCAAGCATTAGTCCCTGCAACACACACCTGGATTTAGTTTCTTCCTATGCATGCTACTGTATCTTGTCCTATTGAAACCTAACACACGCATCTCCACATTACGGTTATTATTGAATTAGAGTGAAATTTGTCACAAGTCTTGACAAACATGTTTTTTGTCTGTAAATGCAATGTTTGTTGCTAGGGTGTGCTCATTCACTCGCTCATTATTCTTTTTGTTTTGGCTACAGGAACAGATTAAGGAGGAGACCTTTGATTGTGAAGGGAGCAGAGAGATACAGACTGGCGACAGGAGGAGTGGGTGGGTGAGTGGAGGGAGGGAGGGAGGTTTGGGATAGGCGGGGGAGAGAGAAGGAGTGTTCTGGCCCGGAGGGAGAGGCACAGACAACACAGGTGGTCGTTGTGGGCGGAGTGATTTGGGTGGAGAAGACGGCAGATGTGATTGAAACAGGATCACTAGAAATGGGCCTGTACCCCACCACAACCCCCCCCCCAGGTTCTCTTTCTCTTCCACATTAACAGAAGCACGCACACCTCTGAAAACCATTCACCTCCCTTACATCCACAACACCCCCCACCCCCCCTGAAGTGAGATGGACACCTAACTCGAGGGACACTAAAGCCCTTGCCTCGTTCTCTTGTGCACTGTCTCCCAACATGAGCCGCCATTTTCTCCAGCGAACAATAAGTTCCAGCAGAGACAAAAGCACAGGACTGCAAGGGAAGGGAAGGAGGGAGGGGTCGGGCTAGAGAGTAGGGGGGCTAGTTTTTTTTTGTTTTTTTTTTACTGCGCCTGTTTCGGCTGCTCACTGTAAGAGGGCGGATGAATTTGGAATGAGGCAAACGGAAGACGCTGGGTTGGGACTCGACGCTCAGCAGATGTGAAAGTGGGATCAGGAAGGGGAGGGAGGGAGGGAGGGAGGGGGGGGCTGGGGGGTTGTCAGCCTGACTGGACAGATATCGACCAAGCCAATTCTCAATTGCGAATCACTGGTGTGTAAAAGAAGGCGCTGAACAGTTTTTCAAACTGGTTTTGTGGGTACGAAGAATAAAAAGAAAAGTGCACAGCTGTTTGCCACAAGGTGCTTGCCCACGCCTTAAAAGTTGAGTAAAAGAGCTATCCGATCATGACTAATCGACGTGCGTTTCCACCTCAACGATCATGTGAATGCCTTTCAAGTTCATATGGACAGTGTTGTGCACTTCGGTCTCTGTTTTTTTATGCATATGTTGGTTGTAATATAAGTGGTCTCAAGAATGTTTGATGGACAAATGTCTGGAATGATGTCATCCAAAGAGGGCAAGCACCCTGTCGTAAGTGTCTGTTTTTTTTTTGGTTTTGTTGTTTTGAAGCACCCGGTTAGGAGTTGGACTTTGAGATCATTTATTTTTTAGCATCAAGTGCTTCTGTGCGTCATTGACGTGTACGCATTTGTTTTCATAGAACGTTCTTTTGTAAAAAAAAAAACAATATCCATGAGTGCAAAAGAAGTATGATCTGTTTTACCAGAATTACATCATATGTATGCTCGTATAATTTTTACGAATGTTATTTGCAGAATAAACACGTAACACAATTGTTCATCACTCAATGTTTAAAATTTTCTGCAAGCCCTCTCAAAAGCAAGACAAAATTATTTTGCATTTCAGAATGTTTGACACAAGAAATCCACTGGTAGTAGTTGAATAAGTACTTTTATTTAATTCTCAGGCTTGACTATGTTTCATAGGAAAGGCAAAATTAAAATGAATACTTTTCTCCATAGCTTAGGCACGTTACAGAAAGGCTTTGTTTGTAAAATGAGACCATCAGTAACAAAAATCAAAACGTGATACAAAAAGAAAACGTATAAACAGGGAGACGGGCCGACGGGGCCCGGTTTGAGGCTCCGTGGAGAATGTGGTTACAGCGTGTAATAGAACTCACAGACACAGGCACGTGTACTATAGCAGACAGGCCGGCAGCACGAGCTGCACAGCATCAGAGTGGGACAACGCTCCAGACCAACCGCTATACAGGTCTGCCGGTCAGAGTACATGAGCTTCAGCACCCGAATATCATAGTGAGTCCTTGCAAATATTTTCCTGCAGGGCTGTATCAAAGTGCAGTATCCAGTCATAGCCTTACTTTGAATGAATATGGCTTTGGAGTGCCCCCTTCAGTGTGTAGGGCAAAACAATCACAGAACAGAGTTTACAATATGTGGTCAATGTCTAACCTCAGAGAACCCATTATATAGATAGGACAGTTTGTTATATCAACACCAGCATCAGAGTCTGATATGCTGAAATAAGACGAATACAATTTGCTTTCATTTTGTTCACACACATACCAGCGACAGTACAGTTTCCAGGAACAGAATCCTACTGAATTCAAGAGACATTTCTTAAACTGAGACAAACCTCAGAAGCGGACAAAATAAAGACTTCGTTTAAAAGAACAACCGATAAAACATCATAGTAAAAAGCTCTCAGGACTAAAGCTGTACATTCAGTTAAAAATCTTCCAGTTATTTACACTCAAAGTTACTTTGCAAAACTGTTTCCTATTCAATGAAATCAACCAAGAATACGCCAACATTTCATAGCTTACATTTACGCAGAGGCCATAATAAAACATTTCCAACGGACTTTAGAAGCAATGAAGGGTGGGCTTTGTAGTTTGTGACCAACTACACACATTGTCAAATTTGGTCCTCTCAGGTAAACCATCATTTGGAAAATCAAAAGCTGTCCGACCACAACCATCTTAATTCCCTGACTGAATAGACGTAAGACTTCAACAGGTGAAAAGAAAAAAAACGAAAGAAAATGTGATAAAAACATACCAAAGCTTTTGATGACAAACAGACCACAAAGCCACATTTCCGAAGAGAGCCCCTTGCTAGAAAACACACACACCGTAAACACGATAGCAAGCGTGATAGTGGCTATCATATGGCTTAGGCTCTTGTAGGGACTATAGAACAGTGACTGGGGACGCCTTGGCTCACCCGGAGACTTCTCACCATGAAGTAGGCGAAACATAACAAAGCCAGGAAAATGGGCAAACCCTTCAGTCATTGGATCACCTAGCATTTTCCACGCAGAAAAGTCTCGGCGAATCCTTGAAATAAGAGCTCTCTGCTAGTTTGTATAGAAAAATCAAAAGTACAATAACGTGGGGTTGAATTTCAATAACGATGGAAAAACAAAAGGTGTAGGGAGGATGTCAAACGTGTCCGTTTCTTAGAAACGTTGCTTCTCCAAGGGCAGAACTCTTTACTAATGTCTTGTTACATCAACATAGTAAGGGCAAAAATTACACATGTATGTTTGAGAGTCACATTTTGTTAGGAGCACCTGCATTTACGTCACAAGGCGGGAAACGGAATGGCGTGCAGTTATCGGAATGCAAGTCGGCAAAAGTTATACAATTAAAAGGTTGGCTAGGTGTTGTGGCAATTGTGGGTGAGGGTGCGTAGCCTACAATGCTGCCTGTTCTCCCACTGTTCTGCTCTCTGCAACTGCTTCCAAAACAAACAGGCAGTGTTTTCTTCCAAAAAAAAAAAAAAAAAGAAAAAACGTCCCCCTATAACAGAATCCAAGAGGGTGAACGAGTGTGAGTGATAGACCAAAGGCTTGAGTTCCTACACAGAACGTGCCGGAGAGACATTAAAATATCCAGAGCCCTCGTGTTTTACACACATACATAGAAAAACAAGAACAAAAGATCAAGGTCACATTATGAATGTTTAAAAGTTTAAATAATAATTAAAAACATGGAGACAGAAGCTCTTTAAGAGCAGGTCGGTCACTGCCGTTTCCTGTCCAACAGCACAGCAGGAATAAATATATATATACTCATATACTGTACGCCGTAGGGAGGAGAAAAATAAATGCAATACCTAACCTGGGAACAGTTTCAAACGGACACTGTTTAAAGCACCCCTCCACCACTTTTAGTCCTCCTAACAAATACAATGTGGAGCTCGTCTCCAACACAACAATCCCATCTCCAAGAGGGATATGCTGGCCCCAAGTCTGGCGTTGTTTTCATTCGTTCCTCCATCCTGTCCGCCGCCGACAGCTTCCCCTTTGTGCCCCCCCCCCCTCATTGCACGTCGCGTGTTTTGTTCTGGGGGGCGGTCAAGGGAGGAAGGGGTGGGGGGGGGTGGAGTATGATTGCCACACCTCAAACAAAGAGTGACGGTTGTAGGAGGGAGAGCTTCCTTAAAAGGTGGCCAAATCTCTTGGGCCCGTTGAAAT